>JAMKQA010000810.1:0-41684 GCA_024699735.1 Posidonia australis | reverse complement strand
CCCCGGGCCATGGGCCGTGCCGGGCCCAGGGTCTGCTGCGCTGTTTCGTGGGCCGGGCCGGCCTGGCCTGGCCCGGTTTCCATGTCTAGTGGTAGGCTCACTTTGATAAATTCTGTACTTTCTATCATATCTACTTTTTTTTTCTCGATCCTCCACTTACTTGTTAGGGTGACTGTAGAAATTGATCGACTTAGATGAAAATTTTTATAGAATTCTTCTAGACCATCCAACAATGGTTATCATCTAATGAACTGACATAGAATTTGTAGGTTTAAGGTTCAAAGTGGGTGGAGAATCATTAATATTAAAAGTTTTGATATGGCACTTAAGTGTAAATTATTGTGATAGTTTCTTATGAATAGCCATAAATTCAAATGGGTGGAATTAATGAAGTCTTGTTACTATTCATTGTATAACTCAGGTGTCCTGTTGAACGTAGGTACTTCTGGCTTCCCTCTATAGTCTATATTAAAGAAGAACTTCCCGTATGTAAATGTTTTTTCAAAATTCATTATTAATAGTGGAGTTAATAACATTTTTTGAAAAAATAATTGGTGTGGATTAGGATCCCTAAAAAATAGATTTTCGGACCTATTTCAATGTTTTAAGCTTAGAAAAGACTCTGTAAAAAAAATACGATCTAAATACAATGATGATTTTATGAGCTTATTAATCTAATTCTTATTATGATTCTTTACAAGCTCAATTGGACATATTTGATGAGATGGTATGTAACCTGTAATTTAATGAAGAGGCAAATGTTGTCACTTGGAATCTGGAAGTTAGTAAAGCATTCATTGTTAAAAATTGTTATAATACTTTGAATGATGGAGGTCTTAAATGTCCATATCTTAATAATATTTGGAATTGTAAGGTTCTTTTGAAAATTAAATTGTTCCTATGTTGACCATTCCAGATAAAATTTCATCTAAAAAAAATCTTATGAAGAAAGGTTGGATTGGGCAAATATCATGTCCATCGTGTATTTGCCTTTGCGAAACTACATCACATATATTTTTGTCTTCCCCCTTAGCTTCTCTACTCTGGTCTTTTCTCGTTTCTATTAACCCTTTACATGCTAAACACTCAAACAATGTTTATGTTTGAAAACTTCTTGTTCTCATTGTTTTGTGGACCTTGTGATTAGAATGTAATAATAGGATCTTTAGAAATAAAATCCATAGCTGCTAAATATATTGTCTTTCATGCAATTACACTAATTCAATTTTGAGGAGCTACTCACTATTTACGTCAAAGTAGTGTTACATTTTCCCAAGCAATGGACAATATTCAGAATACTTGGGATTAAGAAAGAACGAATTTTACAACACAGTTCATTGCTTCTTCTATTGACATTGCTGCTCCTGATTCCGGCATTAGACTTGCCTTATGATCCTATTCAGTCAGAGTTTGGGAATGATAATCAGTAATATATTCAGTTGTGTTTTCTAAGATCACATTTTGAATATTTTTCGGACATGTAATATTTTTTGGATTAATCCTTGATCTTGTGACCTATGATTATTTTTTTGACTGTAAATTTAAACTTTTCTTCACTTAATATTGACTTTTATAGTCAAGTGATTAATATGAATGATATCATTCATATTAAATGACTGTAAACTTAAACTTTTCTACTAATTTAAAAAAAAAAAAAAAAACAATGGTAAAAGTGGTCGGTACGAAAGCTTCACAACTTCACAGTCCTGTGTGGCGTTTGGCTACCATTCACAAAGAAGCTAAGCAAGCACCAGTGCCCTTTCTCCATCAATATTTCTAGTGCTCTTACCTTTCTCAACATATCTTTGAGACTTTCATATGTAAATTCAGCTCCATTATGTATGGTCTGACTACAATTAGCTTAATTTGGTCTTCCTTTAGTTGTGACCGAAATTATTTGCGTTGCCCACTTGAGCAATAGATATACCATCCACTTGCTCAGAGGATCGCAAGTGAGCTCCCCACTGAGTGTCAATAATGTGAGTGACAATGACAACAGCCATAAGCTAATGGAAGCTTAGAAGATGAGCCCATCTCTTAAGTGGAGAATGGAAGACTGACAAAAAGGTACAAACGAAGCCCACCCCACCACCAGGGTGTGTCTTCTAACCACGTCAGTTAGATAGTGATGATGGCTGTGGATGGGTGAATGGACAGAACAATACCGTGGCAGGGGGTTATAGAACTGTAATCTTTCCTCTTCTTCTTTTTTTTCTTTAGAAACGATAATATAATATTAAATTTTTCATTAACTATATAACATCCAACATCAAGAGACAGAAGATGTTCAAAAATAACAGACCATTGTAGAACTGAAAGTTTCAATCAGATATAACAAAACAAATGTATCCAATTCTATCTAAATAATACATTTGTTATCCACCACAAAATTAACAAAAATGATGCGTAATATATTGATTAATAAGATATTAATCACTCAACAACTGCATCCCCTGCAGAGCTAGACATGTTAGAGATTGGATGAGATGAATGATGCAGGAGAAGATCAGAGAATCTCATGGAAGAAGCAGAATTTATTTGTGCTTGCTCCATGGTCCATGTTTGATGCATAGCAGAGACAAAGTGTAAGATTTCCTCATTTTCAAAACCTATAGTAAAATTTTCTATCCATTGTTGTATTAGAGATATAATGTTATTATTAAAATACATGACTTACTGTAACCTTTAAAAATTCTGTTATTACATTCCATTTATATTGACCAGAAAATAACTTGAATCAAGACATACCACCCAAGTTCGGTAGGATTAATTTTAAGTGTAGGAGGAAAATTAAACAGATCAGCAATTTGAAAGTAGTCAGGATACATAGAAGTGGAAGTGAAGAAATTTCAAATTGTCATTACAAAAGAGTAATGGATGAATAGGTGTGTGTTGGTTTCACCATGCATGTTACAGAGAATACAAATATCAGAAACCCTCCACCTTCTCTTGGATAAGTTCTCCTTTGTTAAAATTTTGTTAAAGTGTAACAACCATGAAAAAAGTTTAATCTTTAAAGGCACCCAACTTTTCCAGATTTTCCCATGTAATGGAAATCTAATACCTCCATCATTTAAAACTTTGTAGCAAGAATTAACTGAAAATATTATGTCTGAGGTTGGATTCCACACCAGGTCATCCCTACCAGGCATTAAAATAATTTCATGCAATAAATCTACCAGCACATCTACCTGTAGTTGGATATTTGTTTGATTCCATTCTAAGACCTTGAATAGATGAAATAGATTACCAAAGTCAGACCTAAATAAGTCCACAGTTTTCTTAACTGAAACTTTCTTATATTTTGCTGCATTGTATAATTCAGAGAATTTAAATTTCAGCTTTTCTCCATTCCACTATTTATTTTCCCAAAACGTGACATTATCACCATTATTTACTTGGAAGGAGGAGAAACAATTGATAAGTTCAAAACATGCCTTAATATTTTACCATAAAGGGGAACATTTGCTTACTGAGGAATTTAATAAAGCATCCGACCAAGTTCTAGAAAAATATCTAGTTTTTAAAAGTTCTCTTCATTTCAAACTAGAAGAATCAGATTGTAATTGCCATAACAATTTGCTTTTAAGAGTAAAATTGAAATTTCTTAAGTTTATGAATCTCCCATCCCCTTTGGATTTTTGATCTACATAAGGATGTCCAATTGACTAGGTGGAGACCTTTTCCAGTATGTGAGAATGAGTTCCAAAGGAATCTACTTCTAAGCTTGTCTCTTAAGCTTATCTCCACCTTAACAAGTAAATAAAGCATTGACAGATAGTACGTAAGAATAACAGAGAGCATTGAATTTATTAAAGTCAATTGACCTCCTAAGGATCGAAATTATATTTTCTCAATAACTAGAGTTCAATCCTTAAAAGTGGCATTCCTACGGTGTAGAGGCAGTCCAAGATACATAATTGACAGATCAACAATCCTACAACCAAGCATATTGCCAAATCTAGTAACAGATTACTGACTCACACCAATACCTATTAAGGAGGACTTGTAAAAGTTTATCGAACTGTAACCATTATCGTCAGTTTCTGTTACAAAATAGCAGAAACAAAGTCCTGTGAGATTTAAATGAATGTGCCTCTTAACAATTTTCTACAACAAAGTTACCTTCTTTTCGTTATGTTTTGGTCCTTCCGGAACCACATGATGTCACCCAAATTTAGATTATCCTACTCATTGAATATCTTGAGAATTAATGGTACGAGTTTCTGTTTTACTGTTTGAAGTCGATTTGATTCAGAATTCGTAGCCATTTCTTCAGGTTAATCACCGGAGCGAGATCTGGAACGGATAGGTAATTAGAACTTGAAGATTGTAATTTAAATAGCATTACGACATACTCGAGTCCAATCAGAAAACAAACTGCCTCAACATTCAGCAACGGCAATAACAGCCGAGCATGGACACAAGAGCTGATAAAAATCTTTTCTTGATCGGTCAACCAAGGAAGATAGTATTGAGCTTTAGGGGAAGGTGACTCATCCATGCACTAATGATAGGATTATTATCTATTTGACGGCAATTAGTGCGCATAACATTGTCAAATGACAAGATGATTTTCTCCCATGATTTGACAGAACATGGCCTTCCAGAGGAGTTCCATTACGAACGAAGGATCTGGTATTTATAATTTATTGGTGATATCGATCCTACTAACTAAACAACTTTGCAGTGGGTGTGTTTTGGTGTTTAGTGGCAATGCCTTGTTACTTTGTCGGTAGATGCTTTTATTATTGATGTGCCTTTTTGTTGTTGGGCTGTTCTTTCTGTTGCTTTGCATGCAGCGGAATGATGATTTTAAGGGCATTTCAGCTAGATGGATGGATCATGTGGGATTTGTTTTTGTAAACGGTAATTGATATATATTACACTTGTTTATGATAAACCACCACAAGTGATGTAATATATATGATATTCATGGAAATCGACTTCTCGTACAACCACAAAGAAACTTCACCAGTAGACTAAGAGACTACAGACTTTCATGTGAGATTTGTTGCAAGGAAAACACATACTGATAGAAACGTACTTGTAATTATATTTCTATTCTCATTTGTATATGGCTCCTTAAGAAATATAAACCTAAAACATCTTAGAAAGATATGTGGTAACTTTTAAGATTTGAATGACAAACTAACCACTGAATTTCCCATTTTATATCATTTCCTTGCATATATATCTTGAAGGAGTGGTATAAAAGGGGGAAAAAAGGATAACTTGATCATTTAGATTTTAAAATGTAAAAGAATGATGGTTTGTAACTCTTGTTAAATGTAAAAGAGGCACATCAAATTATTGAAAATACAAGGGATTCTTTGATATAAGTTGTAAATACAAGGATATAGGAAAATTATGCTTCAATTAAAACGAATTGGGCAAGGTAATAAATTCAATAGGGATTTTTTTTATTATGTCAATATCCTTACTTCAACATTTATTTATGTCAATAAGTCTATTAACATAAAATTTATGTCAATACCCTCGTTCCCCATTTTAATTTACGCCAATGCATCTACCATCACCGTGTGTTGCCTTTCGTTACCATTTTGTAACCCGACACAAGTTAAACCTATAACTAGTGGCCCATGAAAGAACAAAAATACCCTTTCATTAGTTAACCAAGTTATTACTACTCCCCAACCTTCCACTCCCTTTTTCTTCTTCCAATAAAAATTCATTTACTTTCACTCCACTATTTTTTTAACAAGTACTCACTGATGTTACCTAAATCACCAGTCAAAATTCATTCTATTTGAGAAATTCTATTGAATGGACACCATTTGGATTGTACCCAGACCTAGATCTTCCTTCTATATCTTATGACGTATATCCTGGTCTTAAACTCAAAGATCGCATCTCCATTGAAACATAGACTCACCATTCCTATAAGAACTCCACCATCATTTACATATTCTTTTCTTGCTTCACTTTTCCTTTTCATTCTACAAACCAAGCACCAACTCACACCTCTCATAAGCCACATGTCCCTTCTCATCCTGCCTCTCTTATGACCCACATTCCAATCCCACCACAAACTCTCAAACCATGGCTAAGCCATCGTCACACAAACACCACCACCCAATCTAGACCGATCTCCATTGACCTCAGCATCCTCCAATGAGAAGGTAAATGAAAAGAACACCACAATAATAGGGAGGAAGAAGAGTAAGAGGAGATATGGTAACAAGGTTAAAGGGGGGGTTTAAATAGATTCTTTAAGGATAAATAAATTATTTGATGTCGTTGAAGTTAAGACCAACTAAAGGACATTGACATAAATTAAAATGCAGAATAAGGATATTGAGATAAATTTTATTTTAACATAAATAGATATTTAAGCGATCAAAGTATTGACACAAAAAAATCAAATTTAATAAAATGATTGGTCTTGTGTTCATCGACAAAGCCTGCTCCTACTTTTTAATCTCATATTCTTCAATAAAAAAGGGGAAACAAGCAGGGAATATTACTAAAGAGTAGCAGGCAAAATACTCCCATCATATCACATCAAAACAAGGCATAAAAAATCATATTTCCAAACCAATTCTAATGGCTCACACCTGAAGACCCAAAAACGTTGAAGGAAAACTAACGTCCACAGATGATTATTTGAAGCAAATCAATGCATCAATCATATTGTGAAACACGCAATATGATAGCTTCTGCAGCTTGGTATTACTGAGAATTGCAGTTCCAGCAACTTTTCTCTTCATGTTCTTCTTTTCCCTTCTACCAAACACGATTATAGTGGAGAAAACAAAAAAACAAGGGTGCCTATTCACCAGTAAACCTGTCAAAGAAGCTATACTCCACCTCTTTGATTGATGGCGAGCGTGAAGTATATTAGTATCATTGTTCCCAGGCTGGACCTGATAAGGAACTGCAGACTTCAGAGACATGATATAAAACAAAAAAAAAGCAGAGGGTCTACAAGTGAAAGCAAAATCAATAAAATTAATACAGACGTTCAACCCTTTATTCTTCTGTTTTTAACCGTCCTTGATGAACAATCATGCACAGTTTAAATTAACAGGATCCTGTGATTACGTTCAGTTCTCAATAAGCCAACCAATGGAATCCGCATTTAAAGCAAGGGTCTTAAAAATGGCCATCATGCTTAAATTTTGCCAGTCTAAACTTTTGAGCCACTCTCTTTAAGGTGCATTTTTACTTCAGATTTCAGAAAAGAAATGTGGTCACTACTTTTCACAGTTACAGTACCAAGAAACAATAAATAGACCCACGAATAATGAGTCTTTTTTAAAAGCCCCACGAATAGTGGTTTTCAAATTTAAGTCTGGATTGAAGTTTAAGGCTCGATAAATAAAAGAAATGTAGTTAGGACATCCATTTATATACAATTTGCTAATTAAAAGTTAAAACATGTCTATGATAAACTACAACACAGTTTGTGAAAAGATGTATTTGATCCTATATACAATCTAGATGGTTATTATGTTTTAATGTTATGCCTTGGTCTTGCATATAGCATGTTGCCGTGCAGCCATTGACTCTTATATGCCTTGTACTGTTTGCATTGCATTCTTCTCTATTTTAATGCAATAGCTACCAACTTATCCAAAAAAAGAAGAAGATATATTTGATCACTATCAAAATAATGAACTTGGAATACAGTCAGTGGCAACTGTCAAATGAAACTTTGCAAACACATGCCACAAATATTTATTTGTCTTTCCATACGATAATTGGATGTAAAGGCATTCCTTTGTGTAGGTACATTAGGCAAACTACTAGTTCACTATTCCATAACTTTCTTTTAAGTCATGGTTGTCTATTGATTTCCCTTCAATTAGTAGGAAAAACTTCCTCTACATGCATGCATGTCCTCTAGCCTCACCCACAGCCCTCAGCCAAGCTTTATCTCAACACATACAAAAAGGAAAGAAGTTCGTAGGCACTAAGTCAGAATGCAATCATAATAAATATAAATGTCATCAAAGTCTGAATCATGTGGATAAAAGTTGCCACGCGTCATCAGCACTTTCAAATTGGGCACCCTACTATCAATTCATCCAAGGCTCTTACAACAGTAGAAAGCCACCAGGATATATCGAATTTCCTTACAAAGAATAGCTAAGAAACCAAGCCAAAAATCACAGATATCCTAAAATTTATGAGTTAATGCACAATATGGAAAATGTTAGTGTTATATTTAGTGTGTTAGTGGATTAATGGATCCTCTATGTTGTATAGATCCTATCTTTTATAACCTACAATATATATATGTAATATCCCTCTCTAATGGCAAACTTTTCTCTTCTTCCAACATAATATGGTACCAGAGCAAAGTTAACAACTCTAGCCACCACAGGCTACCACTCCCGAGACCTCCAGGCCCTCGTCCATTGGATTCTGACCAGCCAACCACCGCCAACACGTCCTGCTGCCGCTAGCGGCACCTGATTTGCAGGTTTCCGGCATGCAGCAGCTCTCCCACTGCCGGATAACCCATCAGGGGTCACTTTTGGCCCCTCCTGTCCCTCCACTGCCAGTTGGCTTGACTAGCCAGTTCCGCTGCCATTCCTAAGACAACCGATGGTTTTTGCAGCCACGTCAGTTGTCCAAATCTATGTTGCTACTAGTGTGTAATATCTATCTTCTTTAGGACAACAAGTATATGTTCTAAATTTTAGTGATTTTTGAGACCTTTTCTAATCCACATTAGTCTCTCCTACTCCATAAATCAGTTTTTTTCTTGACAAATCAGACCTGTTCAGATCTTATCCATGACATCTTGGGACTCATTACTCAAAGGCCTTATTGCTACATCAATCAAGTTGACAGGAAAGAATTACCTGTTATGGTCTCAAGCTTTCGAGACATTCCTTAACGACCACCAAAAAATACGACACATCACACATCTTCCACTTGATGTTAAGGATGTGAATTATGAGAATTGATTTGCTGATGACTGTGTGGTTATTTCCTGAATGGTGAATAATATGTATGAAGGTTTTATTCGCTTGATCATGATATTAAAGCCTACAAAGAAGACTTAGGGTACTCTTCAAAGTACACATGGAAATGAAAATAATATTACCAAAGTTTGTGAGATTTATAAGCAGTTATTCACACACAAGCAGGAAGACCGCTCCATATTGGATTTTTACAGTACTTTGAGATCTCTGTTAAATGAGTTGAAGATGTATCAGCCTCCTATCGCAAATCTTTCCAAGATGGAGTACTGAAAAGAATTACCAGTGGCGATCTTCTTAGTTGGCCTATAACCTAATTTTGCTAGTTGGATTAGAGGATAGATACTTAGTACCGACTCTTTTCCCACTCTCCAATCGACCTTCTCACAAGTTCTACGTGTTTCTACTGGGTCTTCGACTTCCCCCATTGTTTAAGATCACACGGCGATGGCATCATCCACGAGAAAACGTGACACCTAAGGTACTCGTAGATGTCGTCGTACCAGTTGCAAGTGTGACCACTGTGATCATAGCAACCACACTTCTGACAAATGCTGAGACAAGTTTGGACGGTCTCCTTTGACACATCTTGCATCATCAGAGTAACTTACCTTAGATTCCCCATCATCGGTCCTCTTCTCAGATTGTGACCATTCCCCAAGCTAAGTATGACAAGTTCCGTCAGATGCGAGCCACTCAGTCCATTGCGACTATCTTCCATGCTATTATTTCAGGTACACATGTTTTGCTTATTTTTTGAAGCAATGATTGGATTATAGACTCAGAAACCTCCTTTCATATGACAAGTACTCCAGATTTTTTCACTCGCTTTTCCTAATTATCAAACATCAATTCTTTTTCATAACTAATGGTCGGAGTTACTCAATAACTGGGGAAGGAGTAGTTCATGCTTCTTTTCAAATTATTCTTGAAAAAGTCCTTTTTATTCCTAATTTCCCTGTAAATTTACTTTCCATTAGTGCAATCACCAAATAATTATAGTGTTTTGTAACTTTCTACCCTTTCAATTGTACTTTTTAGGATCTGCAACGGGAATAAGGATTAGTATGAATCATAAATAAGGCCATAGTGTGTACCTACTAGTTTGCAATAATATTTCACAAGAACTTGTTATTGCTGCTTCAACGATGAACTCTTCCTCATTATCGCATTGTCATTTAAGACATTTGTCTTTTAATCACTTTCAGCAGGCTATTCCATGGATAAATATTTAAAGTCATTTGTTTGTAAGTCATGTCAATTAGATAAGCATCGTGTTACCTATAGACGTCAATCTTTAACTTCGAGTCAAAATCCTTTCAATCTAGTTCGTCGTGATATTTAGAGACATGTCTGTGATTTATCTGTTTCTAGCTATAGGTATTATATTATTTTTGTTGATGACTTCTCTCATGTATTTTGGATGTATCGCTTGAAGGATAGACGATATGTGTTTGATGTCATTAAAAAAATTTTTTGCTGAAACTATAAATCAATTTTTTTAAATCTTGCCTAAGCTTTTCCATACTAACAGTGTATTAGAATTTTTACAAACTAAACTTCAAGATTACTGTGCCTTTAGGAAAACTTACATCAAACCTTCTGTGTACTTGCAATCTTATAAGGAAAAATAGCAAAGATTTAACGAAGATATGTCCTCCTAATAATATGGTGAGTGATCAGCGAGAATTTTTTCTAGCAATGTCCTCGCTGTTTATTTAGCGATGACATGTCCTTGTTATCTTTTTTCGTTATTTTAAATCTAAAATACTAAGACATGGATCCTTTTCCCCTTTCTTTCTTACTCCATTACTCGTCCACCTCTTCCTTCGTAGCACCTCCTTCACTGCCACTGACATGCTCCTCCTTCTCTTCCACAGCAGTGCCTCCTCCGATGTCCTACACTTCCTTCGCAATGCCTCCTCTACAATGCCTCCTCTTACATCCTCCTTTGCCTCCTCTTCAGTGCCTCCTCCTCCGCCTTCTCTGCAATACATCCTCCAACGTGCTCTAGTTGAGAATACTGTTAAAGCTCTAGTTGAGTCTTAAAGAGTGAGATTGAGGTTTTTTGGGATTTTTTCTTGTTTCCAAAATTTCCATTCAATGTTTGGAGTTTTGTATCAAAGTTGTTTTTTTTAATTAAAATACTTTTATCGTGATGAATGTCTAAAGTTTACATGATTTATGGAAATATGAATGACCTAGGATTTTGTTTGGGTTTTTGATTTGATGATGTATGATCTTCCATGCATCCCATGCTTCCATGATGTATGATCTTCCATGCCTCCCATGCTTGCATGATTTATGGAAATGTGAAACTACCTTGTATGTAATCAAAACCTTTGTTTGGCTTGGATAATAAAGTAATAAGGTCATTTACAGAGCGTTGTTTCTTCACCAATCCAATCCTTTCTTTCTTGCTTCTTTGCATTGGGAAGTTCTACAATAATAACCTAGATTGGGGTCTTGAAAATTATTATTATTTAATACAAGTAAAACACAATAACGCCAAACTTAAGTCACATAATAAATTCTAAATATCCTTAGACATTTGCACATGGTTTTGTATGGTTTGGTAGAATTCAAAAAAAATTAATGTACTGAAAATACATTTAAATCCTAACATACAATTGTATGGTCATGAGATTGCTTTTCTGAAATAATCTTACCATACAATAGATAGTTGTCAAAACAAATAGTCATAAGAAAATATGCAGTCAGAGATTAAGGACAGAGAATGAGTGCTGGTTTACTATATTTGGGACTTAGTCTTAGCAAATTATTTTCTAATCAAGAATAATCTCTCTACTACTTTCCCATTCTATGTATATGAGAGTGGACAAGTACAAGATAGAAAATCAGTATGGAAAGGATCCATTAAAACACAATAAATAATTAATAATAAGACATATATCACCTAAAATATATAAATATCCCATATCCCATATCCTGTGTTAGATATCTCATTAGCTCCACAAACTTCGCTTTGCTTTTCCTCTTGAACAACTAAAGAATAAACTTTGTTCACACTTGGAAGTGGACTCATTAGTAAAATTTGTCCTTTGATGACAGCAAAAGACTCATTGAGACAAAGTAGAAACTGAAACACTCCAGTAATTGCCTTAAGTGCTCCACAAGTACAAGATGGAAGTGATGAATGTGAACTAAGTTCATCCCATAAACTTTACAGCTTAGTATGGTACACAGACTGAATTTCTTTTCTGATTTCAATTAGGTATTGCTCTCCTAACTTGAAACGATCTAGCGGCATTACTCTGTTAGAATATTTCTTATAAATCTTTCCAAACTACAGAAGCTAGATTAGAGTATATAATACTATTGCTACAATCAGGATCTACAGAATTTAGAAGCCATGACAATATCATATCATTGCATCTGATCCATGAATCATGTTCAATAGGTGAATCAACAAATGAAGGCTGTTTCCAACTCCCATCTACAAAGCACATCTTACGTACTCACTTCTAATTATAATCTTTATTGTTTAGCTAGCAATAATAGTTTTGGCTTCTTTTTTCCTGTGTACAAGCAAATAGAGTGGTTTTCTTTATCTTTATAGATACTAATTCCTGGTATTATTTATTTGTTTAATTCTTGTACTGCTTTCTGATGATCTGACTCTGTTTTCTCGTATTACTGTCATTTTAAAGTATAGTATAGTATCTTGTTATCTGTAGAGGTGTTAAGGTGGACGCCCATGTGTTATATCCTGTTGGGTGTTTGTATGCCCAGCTCTTTTTTTTAAAAACCGGATACTTATGTAAAGACATACAGAAGATGCAATTTCAAACTAGTTATTTTATTGATTGGCCGCACAGGACATGTGCATGTCTCCATAAGTATCTCATATTTATGTATAGACAACTTTTCAGACAATGCTTACTTGTACTCCATAAGTATCCTTGCTTTAGTTTCCTTCAGTTTACTCTTCCTTTGCTTTCTTTTATCACAACTGAGCATGACATGCTGGTATCTTTTATCACTGACAGATCTAGGTGAAGACTCCAGAGGTTTTAGCTTGTGATCGTCTTCTTGGTTTTTTTTCGGTAAGTCATATATTGTTGCCACATTATGCATGTTTTGTAAAAAATTATTTAATTGTGTTCTTAGTGTATAAGTGATATTACTGTAACAACATGCAAAGTACATTTTGACCTTTGATTCACTAATACTGAATGCTTTCTATTGTATTTTTTGGTCTGAATTAGTATGCTATCATTGTTTGAGAAACCAAACTGCAATATGCTATCAATGTTGTTGGAGTCCTTATGTTCCTCAGTTTTCCTCAAGATCCTTTAAAATGATACTTCCAGCTTCACTTTGATGATTTTCATAGTATATAATTTTTTCTGTATCAGTATGCTTGTTGAACCTGCCTTGTGGCCTTTGTTTCCATTGCCTTTTCATGTCTGGTCCAGGCTTCTTACCAGGTCTGTTTTGTTTTTGCCATCTCTTTTGGCTTTCTTCCTTTCTCTTTTTTGCACAGATTTGTTTTAACTGAAAATCTCTTAGTGATTGCTCAAAATATAGTGTATGCATATGAGATCCTATCTCATGTTTCCAAGTAAATATCTTCTAATAGATAGACTTCCTAAATTTATATACCTATTCCACCAATCATGAATCATGGGATATCTAGCAGTATCCATGATTTGTGGAATAACTCTAACATTAAATGTTGATAATTACTGATGAACATCTTCCTAAGAAATTAAATTTATGAGGTGGTTAGTGCCATGTTTTCACAATTTGCCTTGCATTCTTCCGATGAAAAATGCACCAATGGGACAAACCCTGTTTATGTTACGGCTTTTAGAAATGCAGAAAAGAAAAATTAAGAAGCAAGAGAGAAAACTTTTAACCTTAAAACCCATCTAGATAAAACAAAGACTGCAAAGTCTATCTCAATGGTCTGATTGGTTTCTTTGAAAACAATCAAAAGTGAGAAATTGCAGTGGCCAAATAACTCTGTGATTGGTCAAAAAGAACTTTTGGCAGTGGAGTTTCCTGGCCTTCTTGTGACTAAAGATAATAAAGAATACATGTTCCTCCCTTGAACTCCAAAATAAAGTCATTTCTTCTTTAATAAATATTAGAAACATTTTTCATTTCTTCTTTTATTTTTTTGTTATAGAAACATTTTTCATTTTGATCTCATCCAGTTTTATCATCTTGTCTTATTTAGGATGGACCTTTATCTGTATTACGAATTTTGAAAAAGAGCTTCCTTTTTTGTCTAATAATTAAAATTGCTCTTGTTGTGTACTCGCTTATTTTATTCTTCACTTCATAAAATTATACCCAAGTTCTATTGTAGCATGTACGGTTCTAATATTACAGTAACACAAGAAAGTACCGCAAAATTGTTCCCCTAGTTATACTTTGCGTGCTAATTACCTGGGAGACATGGATCTAGAGCTTATCATTTGAATTTCTGATTTACAAAAAACAAGACATTTGACCCATCCACGAAATTCATGGAATGTGATCGCTATTTGAGTATTTGGTGGTTCATGCTATGGTCATCATCTTACTTTTCTCATTTTCTGTTTCATGTGTCTTGAGTTCAATTTTTGCCTTTACATTTTTGGTTCTAGGAAATCTTTGACGGTTGCTCAAATAATTATACTTTTGAAAGTTAATTTCAAGTTGACAATTGCTTCTAATTTTTTGTTGAATTATTGGATCTAGAGAACATCAAAGCCAATCTCCAACTTATGAGATAAGATTTTTTGACTAAGATTAATGGCATCTCCTTGAAAATTACATGTTAATCTTGCACCTGGTATTGCGTATTGGCTTTTTGTTAAATTTGAACACCATTTTTTTCATTGCATTGTGACAATTATGCCTAACGTAGATGAACTTTGAATTGTTTTTCTTAAACTCAGACACATGTTACAATTGTTAACAAAATAATTGGGCCACATTTTTGTCTTAGTTACGTTTGGAAACATTTTTTTACACTATTTTATTAGGTTAAGCACTTATTTGTCTAATAAATGTTTCCAAACGAGCTAACTTATCAAACTTTTCCAAAAAAACTGTATGTAGCTTTTTAGTTCATTTTAAACTATTGAGATATCTTTTAGAAAAACTAGTAGGTGTTAGCTTTTTGAAAAGCTATGAATATTAACTACAATTTTTTCACTGATATCCTTAGAAATTGATTTTAATTACAACATGAACTAAAAAACAACGACGGTGGTGACCAACGACGACCGTGGCGATGGTGATTGACGACAACAATGGGGGTGGTGGCCGATGACGATGCTGGTTGTCGTGGTTGACAACGACAGTGTTAATGACGATGATAGTGGTAGCCGACGACGGCAACAATGGTGGTGTCGGTGGCAACGACGGTAGTGGTGGCTGACGACGACGGCAATGGTTGCTGACGACTTGCGGTATCGATAGTGGTAGCTGATGACAGCAGCAATGGTGACGGTGACCAACGACGACGACGGTGGTAGCCGACAACGACGACGATGGTGGTGGCCGACAACGACAACAGTGGTGGTGGTAGTCGACAACGACAATGGTGATGGTGGACAATACCCCGTAAAGGCAATAATCGTGGTCGATAACAACGATAGTGGTGGTAGTCAATGACGATTGCGGTGGTGGTAGTCGACAACAACGGCGACGATTGGCAACAACAATGGTGGTAGTAGTCGACGACGGCAGCAGTAGTGGTGGTCGACAACCCACTGCGGCGCTGGTGGTGGCAGGTGACTACGAAGACGACAACGATAGTGATGGCCAACGACCCGCGGTGGCAACAGTGGTGGTCAGTGACGACGACGATAGTAGTAATCGACAACGACAACGGTAAAAGTGATTGACGATGGCAGCTACAACAGATGTAGCGGGCAACGGTGGCGGTGGTGGTCAATGGTGACGATGCGGCAACGAGTAGACGGCAATTGATGGCAATGACGAGAGCAATATAGTACTTTGATTAACTTATAAGTGCTTATTGGACATACAAACCAAACAAACTTTTCTTTACCTCCATAAAAGTTATAAAAAATATAGCTTCACAAAAAACCACTTTTTTCTCAATAAGCTGCGTAAGAAAAAACATTTTCAAACGCAACCTTAGTTCGAAGAATGGCCCATGATTTATGACTTGATTGAAGGATGAACTTATGAGGACCTCCAACTCAAAGAGCCAAAGACACTCAAATCTTTATTTTCAATAGAGATATTTTTAACTTTCCCACATTCATAGGCTGTAAAAGAATCTTTTTCCCTCCAGTCTCCATTTCCAACAGGTGTTTTCTTTTTCCATTAGAATATAGGGCACATCATAGCACATCAATTTTTCACATACCCAAATGAATGTGCTCACTTTAAAAAGATATTAATTGTTTAAAAAAATATATAGGTTAATAATTGTTTACGGCAAAAAAAAAAATGCAATTGTTATAGATTACACAACAAACCAATAACTATTCTAGTGTTGGATATGATTGATTTCTTTTTGTACTAATATAGTTTGATAAGATTATAATATATGTTCACGCAATACAATAAAAAAACTTTTTCCATTCCTACCAAGTTTTATTTTGTTCTCCCACAAAAGCATTTCTTTTGCAGTGACATCAATCTTCTTTATCATCATGTTTCATTTTTTTAATCTAGACATCCTATCATTTCTTTCTTTTATAGAAAAAAATACCTTCTCAACGTGATTAGATGTATATACAAGTCGTAGATGGAAAAATGTAAGTTTTCTACGTAAGGTTCAAGAGTTTGTGGAATTTACATATAATCAATGTCTGAGTATTGTGAAAAGGAATGGAAGGTGTAGACATTCCGATTTTGAAGTCACTTGGCAATAAACACCTCTGAAAAGATGCTCTAATTGCTACTACTAAACCTAAATCCTAACTCTACCAAAATCATAAATCCACCAGCCCATTTAAGCCCACACAAGTCCATTCAGACCCACACCAGTCCACTCTAACCTAATCATAGCAAAAAAACAATAATTTAGAATTAAAACCAAACAAAAATCATTTAGAACACTTAAAATCTAAATTAATCAAACAAAAACCTAATTAAAGTCAAAATTAAATAAAATCTACATAAATCCACTTAAAATCCAATTAAATCATTTAAAAATCTAATTAATCAAATGAAAACCCTAATTAAAGTCAGAATCCATTTAAATCATTTAAAATCCAAATTAAAAACCTAATCAAGTAAAAGTTAATAAAATCCATTAAAAATTCAAATCAAATTAAAAAGAAACCCTAATTCAAACAAAAATCAAGTAAAATCAATGAAGTCAAAATATAAGTCAAAACCCTAATAAAAGCCAATTAAACCAAAATTTAAACTACATCCCTAATTAAGTCAAGTAAAAACTAATTAAATCTAAATTAAAAACTCAAACACAACTTTAATCCATTTAAATTAAAAAAAAACCCTAATTAATTAAACCTAAAACCCTAACTAAAATCCAAAACCCCCAGATTAAACTCAAAACCCTAATTAAAACACAAAAAACATATTAAACTAAAAACCTTAATTAAAACCCCAAAAAACCTAATTAAATTCAAAATCCTAATTAAAATCAGAAACCTAAAACCGTAAAATAATTAAAATCCTAAAAACCCAAAAGTAATTAAAAACCTAAAAAACCATAATTTAAAACCAATTAATTAAACCCTAAATCTCAAAATCAAGAATTTAATTAAAACCAAAAAAAAAACTTAAAATCAAAACCCTAAAATCCCTAAAAAATACCAAAAACCAGAAAAAAACCCTAAAACACAGTCCAATCGTTAGGCCCAATTCAGCCCATTCATTCATCAATCAGCAAATTTTATAAACCAGTAAAAATAATTCCGATGGCCCTCTCCGACGACCCCGCGATCTCCGACGCCATCTCCGACGTCATCCCGTGATTCCCCAACAACCCCTGCCAACTGACATCTGATCCAACAGCGTCCCACTCTTGGGGAGGAGGATCGGCGACTCCAAGAGGCTCCATCGGCGTTTAAAAACGTCTCGCCGCAAACAAACCAGGGCCGGAGTCTGTGAGGACCCCTTAACATTGAAACCATCAGGGAACCAAGCCATTTTCTCACACTCCAAAGCCTTCCTCTAATCGGATCGCAGTCCAGAAGCCCCGATCGTCGCCGTCAGAGCCCTCGCTGAAGCACCATCGACAGTCCCACGGGAGAAACACGCCACCTCAGGTAATCTTTTCTTCTTTTTTTAGCTCTGAGGCATGCCCCATTAGGTCTAGAGGACTTTCCTAGTGTTTTAGTTGCGATTCACTCGAGAGGTCACCCTTGTCCGCCGTCGCCACCGCCTCCGGTGGTGGGTTCACCACCACCAGTGAGGCCTCAGGTCTCCTGGTCTGGAAAAGGCCCCACGGGCCTTTCCTCCTTCCTTCCTCCTCTTCCTCCCTGGGTCTCCGTCAATCGGGAGTGGATCCTTTGGCCTTCTACGGCCAGGAACGCCGTCGCCGTCACTCTGCAACCGTCGACCCTTGCCGTGGAATCAACGAGAGACCTCCAGACGCGCCCGCTTCACACCGCCATGCCAGGAAGTTCTGCTGTCCCACCACGAATCACTCCGCACAACCACGCCACCGTCCTTAGCCTCGGAGTGTTGCACCTACCTCTACCGTGCCCATCGCCGGCACAGAAGACGGGAGAGACACCTCAGGCAACCCCAGCCTTTGCCAATGCTTCCAGAAGTTTCCTCAGACTTCCCCGAAGCTTCTCTGATCTCCGCCGCACCAAGCCACCGCCTCTGGATGCACTGCAAGTGGAGGCCCTCGTCGTCGGAGAAGATCGACAACACGCTTCAGTCCTTGGGAGTTCGATCGCCACTGTTGAATTTCTCCCTCGCCTCCTCCTTCAGCTTCCCCACTCCTCTGATCTCCGATCAACCGCGGGGACGACTCAGATGAGCCTTTCTCTTTAGTCCCTGAACTTTCCATTTAAATTGCATTTGTTTAGTTTCATTGTAAATATTGCATTTTTTACCCTAACTCATTTTAATTTCATTTTCAATCCTATAAATATGTGTTTTCTCGCATTTAGACCCCGGAATTCATGTTTTCCTTGTAATTAAGTCGTGATATTTTGCACTGAGCCCCCAGAGTTCTTAAAAATGAGTTTTTCTTTGTATAATTTGCATTCTAACCCTAAGAAACTTCATAATTACACTGACCATCATAAAAGTCTAGTTTTTATCACACTTAAGCCCTGTAATTTTGCATGTAGGCCCCTAAGTTCACAATATACAATCTCTGAGCATAAGAAATTTGCATTCAGACCATTAAACTATTTTTAAAATCCAACATTTAGGGTTTTAATTGTTTTCTCATATCTTTTTGATATTTTCCACATATTGCATTTCATATTTTGTATTTAATCATAGATTTCATTTAAAAATCATGTTTACACTGTGAACTGATCTTTAGTTTCATATTTTGATCACATTAGCACTTATGTGTGAATTTTACACATTAGACCTTAAATTTTCAGGAAATTACCAAAGTACAATTTTCACACATCTCAATGCCACATTGTCATTTGATCTATCATCTGCATATTAGAATAGAAGTCATTGAATATACTTTAATCCAGATCTTCACATTTTTTGTTAATTTTACATTTCGATCCTTGTATTGTCATTTATCGTGTTTACATCGTTTTATGGTTTTTAAGACCATGTCCTTTGCATGTTTTCTTGCCAATAACACTTTCTTGACATTTCACATACATTTTCGCATATCTCAGACCATACATCATCCCCATGCATGCATTTATTACATCTGACCATTGAAATGACCAAATTACCCATATGCCTCTAATTCATGCACATGCATGTTAGTTCTTGCATTAAGTCATGTATAATCTTTGGCCAAGTCATTCCTCAACACCTTTTACACATTTATGCATTTTACATAATTTTTATCACATTTACGTATCAGTCCATCCTTTTTAAGTAAACCTGCATCTCATGTGTTTCTTTCGTGGATTTTTCTTCACTTTGCTTTCGGAGTCCCTCACCCGACATTCGATTTGGTCTCCTTTACTCCTGCATTTCGGATTTTTTCGATTTGATTTGGATTTCATTGCCTAAGGGCATACACTAACTGACCGAAAGGCCTACATTGGCCCACTTGTAGATTATCTCTTTTTTAATTTTCATGACTTTTCGATGACTTCGATGACTTGGGTTGGTCCCACTCTTAATCATTTTGATATCAGCATGGTTTTTTCGAACATTCTTTCCGAAAACACCGTCATTTTATGTGATTTTCTTCACATGTCACCATTTACCTGTTTTACGGGGATTTCTTTGCAATTTTTCTGTTCGAGTTTCAGTGATGTTTTCCGCAATTCTAGTGATTTAGGTCTATTGCATTTTTGATGCTATTAATGTCGGTATGGTTTTCCAGAGCATTCTCTCCAAAAACGTTGTCATTTTATGTTAATTTCTTCACATGTCACAGTTTATCTGTTTTACATGGACTTCTTTGCAGTTTTTCCATTTTGATTCCCACGATGTTTTTCAGGATTCTGATGATTGATTTAATTGCATTTTTGGTTTTCTTGAGGTCTATAAGATTTTCTGAGCCATTCTCGTCAAAAACCTTGTCATTTCATGTGATTTTCTTTATCGCATCGTTTCTCGTGATTTCGATATTTCATGTGGATTTCTTCGCAATTTTTGCATGCCATCTTGCACATCCATCTAGTCTTATCCTGATATTTATATTCGCACGATTAACACATGATCTAGACTTAGTAAACATTCATCCAATTTTTAACAAGCGAATTAGACAAGAAAGACTAAGTTTCTCGACCGTACAGAGGTGCCTAATAACTTCATCGTGCGTAATAGGAATCCTTACCCATCCTCTAGTTTGTAGACATCTGGCATTCATGTTTGCATCTCATGCATTCATCTTTTGTAATTTATTTGTGGTTTTCCTCGTCTTTTCCTTAAAAGACTAGGTGACGACTCCTTTTCTTTTTTGTTTTATCCTATCTTGCGTTTTCGTCATCTTGACATGGTTGTGGCCTCCTCCCTCTGATGCGACTCAGAGCCGGATCCCCGAGCGAGCATGGTCACAGAAGGATTATATGTCCTTGTAAAAAATGTGTACTATTGAAAAAACAATCGAAAAGATATGTAGAAATGCATTCATGTGATAAAGGATTTGTAGAAAGATACAAGTGTTGATTTAAACATAGAAATATCTTTCAAAGTCATAGGAAAATTGTACCTATTAGTACGAATCTCATTATAGACATGATAATGGATGTGACAGGTCCTGAATTTAATGCATTCGTTGATGAAGAGCCGCATAGAGAATCTCAAGAGTTTTATGAGTTGTTAAAAATGACAGAAGAGCCATTGTAGTCAGATTGTAAGAATTATACAAAGTTATCGACAATGTCTAAGTTATTGACTTTGAAGATCATCTACAATACGACAGATAACTGTTTTGATGCTATAATAGGTAAAATCAAGAAAATGCTATCAGAAAACCATGAATTGCCGAAGAACTACTACGAGACGAAGAAGATGATGAGAAAAATAAAATTGACAAAGGTAGAGATTGATGCTTGCTCAAAACATCATATCTTGTACTATAAGGAGCACAAAGATAAATTAGAGTGTCTAAAATGTCACGAACCCTGTTACAAAAATGACTCAAGAACACGTGTTCTTCAGAAGATGCTTCGTTATTTTCATTTAACACCGAGATGGAAAAGCTTGTTCTATTGCAGAGAGACTGCAACAGATATGACATGACATGTAGTTCTTCAGAAGATGCTTCGTTATTTTTATTTAACACCGAGATGGAAAAGCTTGTACTATTACAGAGAGACTGCAACAGATATGACATGTCATGTAGATCATACACAGAATTCTGATATGAAACATCCTTCTAACACCAAGTGTTGGCAAGTCTTGAAAGACTCCTTCCCTACATTAGCTGCTGAAAATCGTAATATTGTTATCGATATTTTTAGTAATAGTTTTGATCCACATGGTGAAGTAAAAGATTACTCATGTTAGCCAGTCATGATCACACCATATAATCTACCTCTTTCTATGTGTAATAAGGAATCTTACATGTTTTTGTCTTTGCTCATTCCTGATCTAATCATCCAAGAAAACACATTGACGTGTACTTAAAGTCTCTTGTAGTCGAGTTGAAGATGCTTTAAAACACTAAGGTTAAGACATACGATGCAAGCAAACGACAAACTTTCAACATGAAGATTGTTTTAATTGAGACTATAAGTGATTTCCCTACATATGAAAAGTTGTCTGGTTGGAGCACATATGGAAAGATGAATTGTTCTTATTGTATGGAACACACAAAGTCATTTCAGATTCAATATAGTTGCAAACTGTGTTTCTTTGACTGTCATCGTCAATTCTTACCCATAGACCATCCATATCGAAGACAAAAACAAGAAGAATAAAGTTGAACTGTTAACTCACTGTCTAAGTTGTCGGGAGAGCAATTGTTTAGTTGTCTATCAAAATTTGAGCAGATCATTTTAATATTGGTCTACAAACATTAGAGGGATTCCAAAAAACTCACAATTGGACGAAGATCAGTAAATTCTAAGAGTTACTATATTGGTTTAAGCTTTTAATTAGACATAACTTAGACGTCATGCACGTCAAGAAGAATGTATTTCATAATATGTTCTACACGATATTAGATGTCAAGAACAAGACAAAGGATACAAAGAATGCACGTAAAGATTTGAAGTTAGTTCATAATCATAAAGACTTACACCTGATAGAACATGCTAATGGAAAGACTAGAATAGCAATATGAAAATATACACTTGATAAGAATCAGATAAAGGCAGTGTGTGAATGAGTCAGCAACTTAAAATTTGTAGACGGATATGCATCAAATATATCAAAACTTGTAGATATCAAGAAATATACTTTTAAGGAAATGAAAAGTCATGATTGTCATGTATTTATGGAGAGACTGCTTCCCCTTGCATTTAGTGGTTTATTATTTAAACTTATTGTAAACGTACTCACAAATCAAAGTAAATTCTTCAAAGCCATTTGCTCTTCCAAATTGTCTGTAAAAAACATTGAGACTCTAGAGGAAAATATTGTTCTTATATTGTGATATCTTGAAAAGATATTTCCGTTTACCTTCTTTGACTCGATGGAACATTTCATATTCTCATGATCTACATACCTTATGAAACCAAAGTAGGTGGACCAGTATAATATCGATGGATGTATCTTTTCGAAACGTATATGTTATTCTAAAGATAGTTTGTTTCTTTTTTGTTGATAGGATCACTTTTATCTATTTTATCCACATTTTTAACAAGTATATGTTTTTCTTGAAACGAAAAGTTTGAAATAAAAATAGAATAGAAGCTTCAATAAGTGTACAATATATCTACGAAGAAGTTGCCACTTTTTGCTCGAGATATTTCTCATCAGAGGTTGAAATAAGACATATTCAAGCACAGAGGAACGATGATATGATATTTGAGAAACAAAATGATATACTTTCTATCTTTTGTTCTAATGTTTGTCTTTTTAAAAAGAGAAAAGAAAGTCTACTAATCCAGAGTGATAAAGATGTTGTAGAGTTATATGTTCTTGACAATTGTAACGAAATCAAACCATTTTTCGTATCTTACTATATTCAAATTTTCAAATGCAAGTAATTCAAAAAACAATTAATGATTGACCGTCCTAGTCTAAAAGATAATGATATCTTAGAATTATTCAGAAACACATTTCCTGAATGGTTTAGAAGTTATATAAACCAACTTGATCCTAGTCCTAAATAAAAATTCTTAAAGGACTTAACTTATTATTCTATCAAGTCATATAGAACTTGCTTTGCAAATGAGTATCGATTTTATACACAAAAATACAGTGGAAAATTTACTACTCAAAATTCAGATGTTATAGTGAACGGATCTTGTTATGAAGAAGACCATATAGACTATTATGATATTTTAAAAGAGATTCTCAAGTTAGAACACTCCGATGCAAATAAAGTCATATTATTCATTTATGATTGGTATAATCCTAAAGAGGGAGTCACACATGACATCAGACATGATATTATAGATGTTATATCAACTAAATACTTGAAAAGATTCAAACCATTTGTGTTAATATCACAAGCAGATCAAGTCTGTTATGTACCTCAAGTTTCAAGAAAAAGGAAGAAAGATGAATCTTTCAATGTAACGAAGATCAAAGCACGTGCCTACATTATTATAACCAGTGATGCTACGAATAACGAATTTGAAGACTTGTATCAACCTGACTACGAACCTCTATAATCGATAGTTGTAGATCATGCTCTAGATCAAATATCTATAATTCTACCAAATTCAGTATTGTGATAAGTTGATGATGAAGAGAAAACATTCATAGAAGATAACAGTGAAGACGATGAAGAAAATAAAGAAGAAGAGAGTACTAACTATAATAACAAAGATTAAGGAGATTTTATTGTGATTTTGGTATATATCTTCTTTAATTTGCTTTGTAAACTACTTTTATACTTGCATTCTATAGATATACACTCATAGTGAAACATTGATCTGTTATTTGAATTTATTTTTGTTTCTGAATTTTGATATATATCAACCAATTTAGATGTTATAAAAAACTAACTTAGCTTTAATTAAGGTTTGTCATGGCTTTCTCATTAAACATTGTCGTCATTCTTATGCTTGTAAGTGCCATTAAGTAATTTGTTTAAATTCAAATATGATATTTATTTTGGTATAATATTTATCCAATAAATTACATGAATCTTACATGAAATTTTTAATGTGTTATTTACGATATTAGATGGTCGCATTTGATAAAGACGATCGATGCACTAGTGGATCCAATGGACGTGATTCATCGGAGGATCGAGGGATTGATCCTAGTACTTACACGAGTAATCAGTTACTTGAGTTCATTCGTTCACAGAATCTGACACCACCTCCGACCACTACTATTCCATAGAATAGTGATGCACACTATATCCAACTTGACTCTCCCCCTTCAGCTGCAATAAGTAAATAATTTCATGAAATTATAGTTTTTAAGTCTTTAATATATTAAATATAATTACTGACAAATATTTAATTTGATTGATAAATAACATGAACAACAAAAAAATTATGTACAAGTTTCTCATGGATCACAACCTCTCCTGAAGCTTGACTCAAACGGATAATTTTTTTTTAAATTTAGTATTAGTGAACATGGGATACTTTTATTTCTGTACTTAACTTGATTTATTTGCAGTAATTTCAAGAGGAGTAATAAGATCTCGTCAGATATCACAAAAAATTTTAGATCGTATGCTTCGACCATCGAGTATTAATGGTCGTATTTGCATTCAGATGAGAAGAAAAGAATGTTTAATGTACTATTGGTAATAAGTAATTTTTATCTTTATCTTTTAAACAATTAGTATATTAAATTAATAATGATATTGAATTTTACAAAGTAAGTTTACACTTTCACTTGGATGTACTAAGGAAGATTATCGTGTCTTTTACAAAATTAATTAAAAAAAGGATGAACGATATCTATTATAAGGTATGGATAAATACATCGGTAAAATGCGTTGAGCCTCACAATGATTATCAGATAGCCAAGGTATTTCCTCCACATTGGTGTACACAAAAGAGGTAATTAATGTTTATATTTAATTGAAGTTCTATTTATTATTGTATATTTCGGAATTAATATATATTTTTTACAGAGTAAGTTTACACTTTCACTTGGATGTACTAAAGAAGATTATCGTGTGTCTTTTATAAAATTAATTAAAAAAAGACTGAACGATATCTATTATAAGGAACGGATAAATACATTGGTAAAATACCTTGAGCCTTACAATGATTATCAGATAGCCAAGGTATTTCTTCCACATTGGTGTACACAAAGGAGGTAATTAATGTTTATATTTAATTGAAGTTCTATTTATTATTGTATATTTCGAAATTAATATATATATTATTAATTAATGTTAAAACTAGGTTGAATGGACTCTATAATCTTTTTTCCACAAATACAGAATTTCAAAAAAGATCTCCGACTAGAAAGTCAAACCGTAAAAAGTAAGAAAGTCGCTTTACAAGCGGATCAAGAAGCCGCAACGACCTTCGGACTGAATTGGTAAGGATATTTTTATATTAATTTACTTTAAAAACCTTGTTTATATTTTAACTGCTACTAGTATCAGATTTGATATTACCTAGACATCCATGGAACATCCTGAATCCCTTTCTGCATGCTTCTTATTCCAATGGACAAATATGCTAACATAACCGACCACTCCTAAGACCAACCCACTAGGTGATGAACCTATGCATATTTTACGGATTTGAGTGGTTCACCAACACGTAGTGCCAACCACGTTATACTAGTCTTAACAATGAATCATAATATATTAATGATGACATGATGATGATAAGAAAATCTATGGATATGCAATAGTACTTGTTAAAGATAGAAATGAGAAATCAGATGGAATTGATGAAAGAGAACTTAGAGAGGCAGCTTCCCAAGGCCCTCTTACAGAAGGCATGAATCTTCAACTGATTGCCTTAAGAAACCATCTTTGTTTGCCTGCATGAATCCAACATTGCAAAAGCAATATAATGATTTAACAGCTGGGCTTCCTCCGTAAGTACGTACTGATTTAGGATTCCTGTATTTTGTTCTCTTCAATAGAGATTATTTTCATTTCTTCCAGGTTAGTGATTGAGAAAATTTTTTTAATTTACTTGTCATGATTGCAGCTCAAATTCACAATCATTGAACTAAAAAGATCCAGACCTTGCTACGTTGCAAAGATCTACTAATAGATATTGTTTTGTCTGTTTTTTCAGAAGAGGTAGACTAGAGCTAGAAATATCTATCAGAACATTTATCTTTTTCATCTATTTTCTTTTTCTACATAGAAAGATGAGAACTAGTGCCCGAATTAAAATTGCAGATTTAAATTAGTTGCTTTTCTGTTTGGAAAGTTCAAACCAGTAAGCACAACAAAAAGATCCTGGTCCCTCATTCAGGCAGCATAAGGTATGCAAAAGGGTTAATCATCAAAGTAATTGCTTCCCAAAAAAGTTAACAAATGACTACCAAAATACATGTTCCCCGTGAACTTTGGCTGTCAAGACACTTTTGAAAGTATCATAGGGTTGGAAGAACCTCACATTCACTATGTGGTGTCATTCTTAAAAGTAGATGAGAGAAGCGAAGATAGAAAATAAGGGAATGAAATTGGACAAAATAAAATCAATTTTTTTTAATCAATATGTAGCCATGTATACAGTTAAACATTGATTAGAATATTACTAATTAGCAAATGTACAATAAGACATGTACAATAAGGTAAGGTTCGTTCACTTGGAAACACTATAATTGATTACACGCTACCTTTAGGAGTTCCAGTGATTTATCTAAATTTATATCACCCTAAATAAAAGTCTATGATTACAAGTTTCACATGTTCTGAACTTTTTTTTCATTGACAGATTCATATAATTCATGATTAAATATGGTTGATTGCATAGTCATCTCTTTCTTTTAAACTAGTCTCGTATAATTTGTGATTATAATCAATGTTGTAGGTTTTCTACTAACAGAAACTACGTTATGATCTTGGAGTAGTTTTTGAGAGATTTTTTTAAAATGTATAATTTATCTTAGATATCTTCTAAATTAATTATGTATGTTTTTATTATTACATGCTACTAAACTATGTAGAAAACCTACAGTGACTGAATGATGGACTACATCCCACGCTAGTAAGTCAAAACAAACTTGGTCAACTCGAGTATGAAGAATGTACTCGTAAGTAATCATGACTATAATTAAAATTACTTTAATGATCTACACTTATATTTTATATTATCTTTAACTAACTTCTTACGTTTATTTATACAAGATAGGTACACCTTCTTGTACCAACAAAAATATAATGACGATAATGTCAAACACACCCAGTCATTGACAAGAAACTTTAGAAATAAATTTCGATGGAAAAGAATATTGATAGTTCATCAAGAAAATAAAGCCTAAGTAGTTTAGATCCATACTACTCAGAAGAGTGTTCTATTGGTTCTTCTACGCCTTCTACTGGACAATATCGTTTCATACATTAGACTTTTGCTTCATTAGATCTGGAGTTCTTCATTTCTCAGTTGTCACAGATAACAACTGCAATAAAGAAGAATTTCATAGTCGAAATAAGAAATGAAATACATGTTTTGGAGGATCGACTTGTAAGGTAAAGTTTTATTTAGTTTTAAAATTTTTGATATACATTAATTATCATATTGAACTTAACATTATAATATAATCATTATCCATCATAAGATATTTTAAATTTATTTTTTATAATCAAAAGATATGAGAATGAACAGGAAATTGATTTGTCAAGTGATGACGAGGAAGATTACGAAAAATATACATATCGTTGTCGCTCAAAAAGTAAATGAAAGTAAATTAGTTCTTGAAGAAATGATCTATATTATTTTATTTTGACTTGTATTATATCGAGTAACTTGTATTAAGACTAATCAGTGCTGTATTATCATCAATTTTATAAACAAATGGATGTGTAAAACCTTATGTTATATGATCAATTGAAAAAAAAAATTATAAAATTTATGAATATGTAATGTATGTGTAATTTTATATATTTATGTATACATTTGAATACCAATTTAACAGGTATATTAATCTATATCATTCGTTGTTTTCTTTTACAACCCAGATTTAGCGATGCCTCGTAGTGTCCTCGCTAAATCTGGACAGTTAACAACATATAGTGAGGAAATATCCTCACAATCTCCTCGTTAGGTCTTAGACAACGATAGAAAGTCACATATTTAGTAAACACTTAGTAAGCATATTGCAAGGATATGACGAGGAAATAGCGAGGACGTTTCCTCGCTAAGTCTTCACTATAAAGCGAGCACATAACGAGTATATTGCAACGATATTGTGAACACTTTGCGACGATTTTGTGATGAATACAGTCCTTGGTAAATTATATTGAAGAAATTACGAGGAAATGTCCTTACAATTGTTGTGCCGAGTGGAGAAGAAGAAATCAGAATACCATCCCCTAAAACAAGCATCCAATCCTCCACAGATGAACCTCACATGAAACCCTAGATCTGGAGAGAAGAGGGAGGAGTTCTCTCTATTCAATTAGAGTCTAAAATAGGGTTACACGAATGACCAAAGAGGTTACATAATCTGTGTCTTAGCCTACTTAAATACTAGAGCACCCAAATGGTCAAATGACCAAACAACCCTGAAACAAAAACATAATTCAAGACATATTTACAACAACAATATTAATTTAACAAGTTAATTTTTTCCAAAGATCATTCGACTTGTAATTTCCTCGCAATAACATTTAATAAAGACTTTGAAAGGAAATAGCAAAGACATGACGAGGACATATGTCCTTGCGAAATCATGTTTTTCTTGTAGTACTAAAATGTTTGGTTGTATTACCTTTGTCTAAAATCACACATCTAGGCTTAATGAACTTACTCTTAGGACCTTGAAATGTATCTTTGTGGATACTCCATAACTCAAAAAGAATATCAATGTTTTCATCCACCCATACGTCATTATATTATTTCTACCGATATTACTTTCCTTGAGTTTAAATCATTCATCGAGGCTACAGAGCCTATTCTTGTTGTTGAATTTATTCCTCTTCCTTCATCTATTCCTATTACTCCTACAGAACATAATGAGTTAATCTAAATTGAATAATAAGTATCGAAATTTTGCATGTGTATTATCACTGTCAACGGTCACCTATGCTTTCTTCTAGAGAGACTGCTTCAACTTTGACGTCTGCAAATCCTACTCACTCTGACCTTGTTATAGTCTTATGCAAATGTAGTCGTTCCATTATAACTCATCCTATATCTACCTTTACTACATATGACAACCGTCACCCTTCTTTTTGCCACTTTTCCTTGTTTATTTCTGTAGTCTACTCCAAAACACTACCAAGAAGTTCTCCAAATTCTTTATTGAAAATCTACTATGACGGAAAAAATGCAAGTATTGGTATCCCAAAGTACATAAGAACTTCTGACTTATTCTGAAGGAACAAAGATAGTTGACTGTAGGTGAATGTTCACAGTGAAAAAGGTAGATGATTCTATTGAGCGCTACAAAGTCCATTCGGTGGCATGGAGCTTTACATAGACTTATAGTATTGACTGTGTAGAGACATTTTCTCCTGTAGCATGTCTCAATTCCATCCGAATTCTCTTATCTCTTGTTATCAATCAATCATGATCTTTTTGCATCAGCTAGATGTAAAGAATATATTTCTAAATAGAGATTTGTTCACGTAGGTTTACATGGAACAACTTCCTGAATTTGTTGCTCAATGAGAGAATTATCTATTTACTTCAAAAGGCAATATATGATTTTAGAAGTTTAGCCAAGTTATGTTTGACAATGGTTTTAGACAGTACATTGTTAATCATTCAGTTTTCATCAAGTCAAGTGCAACAGACTATGTATTCTTGACAGTCTATATATATGATATTCTCTTGACAAATAGTAATATTACAGGGATTACAAAGACAAAGGAATATCTGTCTACATACTTTGTCACTAAGGATATGGACGATCCTAAGTATTTCCTTGAGATTGAATTTACATACAGGCTATAACAAGGACAAAATAACTCTATCTCAAAGGAAATATGCTTTAGAACTGCATGTGATAGAATTCCTGGAGTGCAAATTAGAAAGTACGCCTATAGATTAGAATCCCTCTTCTTAAGATAAGTCATCGGTGCAATTAGAGGAACCTAACAAGTACAGACGCTTAATAGGTAAGTTAATCTATTTGACGGTCACTTGACCTAATATTTCATTTACAGTAGGACTTCTAAGTTAATTTATGCATGAACCCAAACAAGTGCATTGGCAAGGAACTCTATGTGTACTTGTCTACATTAAGAGCACACATGTAAAAGATTTGATTTACAAGAAACATAAACACTTAATGATTGAAGCCTATTTAGATTGTAGTTATGCAGGAGATCAGAGAGACAGAAAATCTACATCAAGTTAGTACACCTGTGCAGGTTGTAACTTGTCATTTAAAGAAGCAAGAAGCAGAATATTGTTTTACGATCCAGTACAAAAGTGGAAAACAGAGCTATAGTCCAAACAGATTATGAGATGATGTGACTTTGATCCCTAATGATAAAGTTTGATGTTCATGTTGATCTTTTCATGGAAATGCATTATGACAACCAGACAGTAATAGTCGTTGCTAGCAATCCAATCTTTCATGACAAAACCAAACATACAGAGATAGAGTGTCATTACATCAGATATGGTGCTATTTGATCGCATTAGTACTCCTTAGACTCAATCTTCCGAGTAATTGGTAAATATCTTCACAAAGAGACTTAGTGTTGGAGTCTTTGATGGATTATATAACAAGCTCAGCATGTTAGATATATTTACTCTAGTTTGAAGGAGAGTGTTAGTGTTATATTTAGTGTGCTAGTGGATTAATAGATCTTATATGTTACATGGATCTATCTCTTATAACCCACCATATATATATATGTAATACTCCTCTCTAATGACAAACTTTTCTCTTCTTTCAACACAACAACAAAAAATCATTCATAAAACTAGAATGGTAACAAAACTTACATTGTTGCAAAAAGGAGGAGAATTTTTCTTGGATTGATGCTTGTGAAGCGGTTAAATCTCTTGTTTCTTCCATCTAGTGTATCAGTAAGACAAGCATTATTTGTTGTAGCTGTAACAATCAAGTGAGCTTTGTTTGGTGCAGTTGGCTGTTTCAATGGGTCTAGCTGTGAGGGAATTACTGCAGCAAAAAGAAGGTTTGTTAAATGAGTACATGAGAAAGAGACTTGATTTAATAAGCATATATAAACAGAAGCCAGGACGGAGTGTCACCGTTGAATTCCATGGGAAGCAATGGTAACAGCAGTTAAGGGAGAAGTAACTTGTTGTTTGGTTCCAAAACCACCAGAAAACTGTTGACTAAAATTTATGCTTATGCCAATGGATCTTATTTAATAAATATAATGCTGATTTTATATCACCATACTAGTGTCAAACAATGGTGAAATTAGATAACTAGTAGGATAAATGAAAGATTACATGCTTGCACAGAAGACCATCCAGCATGCTTTGTGAGTAGTGGCTAGTAATAATATTAAAAGTGCAACAATGCCATAAGCTCACTTAGGAGGGTCTTCAACACTAACATTTTTACCATTCAACTCTTATAAATGTTGCTTCATCTGTAAAATATCGTTGTTGAATCCTTTCTTTACCAGTTTAACCTTGAAAAGCAAGCCATACGTACCTTTTATCTTGAATGGCATTACACGACCAGATTACCTATGATGGCTAAAGCCTTGTTTTACTATGTAAAATTGCCCCTTCAAAAATGCAAATATATTCATCACTCATTATGGTCCTTAATGTGTTTCTACTTGTCCACATAAACAATATCACTAGCAATGTCAAAAGTTCACTTTGCAGGGTCAGCTACACAAATATTTTTATCATTTAACTCTTAAATGCTGCTTCATCTGTAAAATATGCATGCTGAATCGTTTCTTTAACAAATTAATTCTGAAAATAAGGCAATACCTACCTTTATCTTGAATGACATCACATGACTTTTGTTCATACTACGGCCAACTCTGTCCTCATATATTTAACTTTACAAATAGCTAGTAGTTACAGAAAAACACATTAAAGAGCCATGTACCTTTTACAATAAACTTTTTGGATGCATCATCTGCTTCAAAATCCTCACCAGCTCGTCTCTCCATTCGACAAGAACCTTTTCGAGAAAGAGCTTTCTGAAGAACACAAAACCTAGTTAAACTTTTATCAGGAAAACCCAAGTCCCAGTGTTTGCCTAATAGAAGAAAAACAGATAGCTCATGCCAGTTTTAGCATAACTGGGATACAAAATATAACAGATAACACATTCCAGTTTTAGCAATAATTGGGATAGAAAATATGGGAGATACTTACTTTCACTTTGGGGCTACCAGAGCATTTATCCAAAGACTGTGCAAGGTTCTCAACATCAAGAATCACATTTCCACTTTTGTCCACTGTGTTAGTTTGTGTCTGTTGAGCCAAATGTAAATAATTAGAAATTTAGAATGTCAATGAACTGAATAATTAAACAGATGTTGTTAAGAGCAAGTCTTTCAATCTTATGAACAATTTATGAAAAATAACTTGGAAAATATACCAGTACTTCAAAAGAAAAAAGCTAGATGTTCAGGTTTCAATGGTTCTTCATTATAAAAAAATATCGTGATCCGACTGGCTTTGCACCATACGCTAAAGATAACACAAATGGAAGACTCTTGGACATACGAAGATGTATGAGATCTTGTTTCATGATTGTGAGGGCAAGACAGCACAAACAAAAAGAGAAAGGTGGATGTTAAAAAATAAATAAATCAAGTTACCTGGACTGCGACCTCCTCCATTACAAAAGTCGTATTGTAAAGGACGTCCGTCAAAGGTGGTGGTATAAGCATCAACTGCCACAAAAGACAACCAAATAGGCGTGAGCCATGAGTGATCCAGACTGAAAGGGAAAGAAAAAAGTTATTAAATCTCAAAAGATATAAAATTTTTCCACTAAATTCTACAAAAACTGAAACAACAAAAAAGGCATCCCCAGATATCTGAATAGTTTTTAAGAAGAAGGTTCGAAAATCTTTTTCAATTACCCACCACATATTTAAAGCTGTCGGGTGGCAAATCATATTCTATATATGAGAATTTCCAGCAATAAACTCATATACTGCAAATCTCCTATCAAGCCAATAAAGAAAGAGAAAAAATCCAGAGAAAACAAGTTGATCTATTGGGAATTAAAGAACTGTTTGTTAAACGACATTAATGGGGAGAACTGCTTTAGTTATCAACCTCTGCTTTAGTTATGGTAGGTGACCTGTAGACATAGTACAACCATTAACCAATCAGGCAATGGCTTAAAGCTGTTGAGAATACTGAATAGTGCAAGTTAGAATGACGACTTTATGACAAATCCCAATCCCAACGACGGACCATTCTAATAAATTTGCTCTTTCAGCCACACGAGAAGGGAGAAGTACGTATAGATCAGCAGAAGCAAATACGCAATACCTGTACAAAATCATCTATACTTGTTCCTTGAAGAAAAATATTGCAGTAAAAACTAAAAACATAATTGAAAAAAAACCAAATGTTCACTCTAGTATATTGTGGTCTCCCAGTCAAGGAATAAAAAATTGCTAGTCTTTTGTGAAGGAATTGTTTTATGCAACACAAACAAGGTCCATGAAATTTCAAAGAGAACTTTTTAGATCAAGAGTCGCAAGCAAAAAAAAAAAAAACATCCTAAATGCCGGTAGAAGTTTACAGGAGAGAGAATGGAGATCCGAGATTCCTCTTTCTCGAAGAAAAGAAAGTTGATTAATACCACATTTGCCTCGATTTTTCTTGTGAAATGCTAGGAAAATACGGACGAAGAGATAGGAAGTACCATAAAATTGATACAAAAGCTAGAATGCGAAAGAAAGTGAAGCTTAAAGAACAAAGATTCCCATTTTTTTCTCCAGAAGAGGAGGAGAAGAGCTCGGAAAAAATGAAACAGAAAAAAGAAAGGTGCCATCTTTCAACCATTCAAAGAGAAATGGAAATCAAGGTGAGAAATCTCTTGGGTACCTTCAGATCTCAGTCAACTTCATTGACTAAGATCCCATCCTCCACGGAAACAGAGAGAAAGGATGAATAAGAACAATGTGTGCAGCAGAAGACTCAGAATGTCTGTTGCTCTGAACATTAACAGGAAAAAAAAAAAAAAAGACAACAAAACCAATGCACCACATGAATGCGTGAGAAACAAATCATGGTATAAGACCAACATGTTTACAGGAAAATATATATCAAATTGCTGCATCCAAATATCCAAGCATCGACAGTTGTTCACCCAACGCCATTTTTTTTTAACTCCCTTCTCAAAACAAACCAAAGGTCCACGAGTTGCCAGAAACGAGAAGTGGCCTCTTTGACCTCCTCTTTTCTTAACCGGAGGAAAAAAACAATGGGAAGAAAAACCAATGTGGGAGACAAAGACGAGCTCCACTGCTCGGAAGAGAAGAGGTTGCACCTGGACGGAGGGGTGGGTGGTTGATGACTTCTTGTTATTATCGATCAGGCATCTCCATCATCTGCTGTCTTCCTTGCTGCAACCAGCAATAGTGGGATGGTGGTCGTTTGCTTCCTCGAAGTGGGTGATTCGTTTGGTTTAGTTTTGCTTGATTCGATTTGCGCAGTGATGGTCACACTCTCACGGACTCCAAGCAGCAGTGGCAGCAGCAGCAGCTGGGAGGATGAAACAAATAATTGAAAACATTGTGACCTTATTACAGATAAGTCATTTACTTTTAAGAAAATTGGAGATTAACCCATGTCCGGTTTCATTTGTGGTATAAACTAATAATTGGAGATTAGTTACACAATTGTCTGAATAGTTACAAGATGTACATGTGTAATTACTGGTATAAATATAGAAAAGGGATGATCAATCATTTTATCTGATTAACTACCTTCTTCTCACAACCCACTATTTTCATTATTTCCTTTGGATTAGTCAAACGACTTTTTGGCCAAGAGTCACTCTCCTTGGGTGGGGGATTTTTCCACTGATATTAATATACATCAATGAAATGCCAATACCATGAAGTTGATGAGTCTTCTTCTTCTTCTTCTTCTTCTTCTTCTTCTTCTTCTTCTAAGTAGAAGGTTGACAAATGGCAAGTTTAGTGAATGACAATTGGAAACCATTGTTAGTACGTTGCTGCAGATGGGAAATCGACGGTGTAACTAAAACTTTTTTTTTTAAGGATTTAGGTGATCATTGAACTTTTTAACGAAAACAATGGGTTGAGTTGTGAGAACAACGAGTTTAGGGTTTAAATATAGCTCTATCCGATCATTGAACCCTTCTAAAGTTACTTCTTGCATCTGTGGTTTTCTTTGTGAAATCAAGAAAGCAGTTAAATGCTACTTCTAGTGCGGTGCTAAGTAAAGTCCTGTTTGAAATTGTATTTGAAATTGCATTTTTTTTTTAAACATATTTTCAGAAGAAGAAAAAAACAGTTCCTAATGGAACTTTCATTCATAACTTTTTTTCAAAAGTAGTGGTCACTTTTACATTCTCATTGCATCAACAAGCAATCTTTTCGATCGACGTCTTGTTTGTGGGCCTCGAGCTTGTTTGTGGGCCTCGAGCTCGTTTGTGGGCCTCGAGCTCGTTTGAGTCTTCTGACAGAGGATCTATTTTGCCTGAACTCCATTTCATTGTGGGTAGGTATTGGGTAATTGATGGTAATTTTAAACTTTTAATATTACCAAATTTTCTAGTGAATATTCTAATAATTCAACAATTACTCCTTTTATGTCTGTTTATTATACTATACTCCTAATAACTGTAAGTATATATGATCTAACTTTCAAGATAATCTCATTATAGTCAAATTGGACTGCTTTCTTGTGTCCACCCAGTGGAAGGCATATTTTCCTAAAACTATATGTACAACTAGGGCTTGGATTATCTCAGATCATGTACCAATATACTTAAATACTTAGCCTCATGGATGGAGACCTTTACCTTTTAGGTTTTATAAATCCTGAACCTTGCTAGAAGGTTTTCATGAATTTGCATCTAATTGTCTAAACTCTTTCTCTTCCACTTTTAATCTAATTGATAGATTTGTACGTAAGCTTAAAGCATTGAAGATTAACTTTAAGAAGTGGATTCCATCTAAAAGGGAGGAGAGGAGTTCCAAATTAACAGAGATTGAGTCTGCAATATTAGAAACTGATAGACCTTTTGAATCCGACCCCATTACCCAGCATCTATGAACTAAAAGACAAGTTCTTAAAACGGAGCACTACAATTTGCTCTTAAAACAATAAGTATATTGGAAATAAAGATCTAGAGTCCAATGACTTAGGAAGAGGGATCTTAACACAACTTTGTTCTACAAAGTAGTTAAGGTAGAAGAAGAATAAATACCATTTCATCCTTAATTATTAATGAGGTGATGTTGGACTCTCTTCAACAAATCTACTCTGAATTTGGGAATCACTTTTACCTTCTCTTTAATAAACCTCATGGGCCCTCAGGGAGCCTGAATTGGGTTCTGCTTTGTCCTTACAAGATTCCAAACCCTAATCTTTTGGAAGAAACTTTTATTAAAGAGGAAATTAAGGTCAGTATATTTGGTCTTCCCAAAGAGAAATTCCAAGGGCCTAATGGCTTCTTTGTTTGTTTCTTTCAATACTTTTGGAAAGAGGTTATGTTAGATTTGTTTGCCATTTTTAACCACCTCCATGAGTCTATGGATACAAGTATTTTAAAAGGTATTAATCAGACCTTTATAACTTTAATCCCTGAGAAGGAAAGGACAGAATACATTTCAAGCTTTAGATCAACTAGCTAGTTAAATAGTAGCTATAAAATAATTATGAAGTGTCTTACTAATATACTTTGTCCTGTTTTAAATCTCTTGATGGATAATAATCAGAGTGTCGTCCTACTAGGTAGAAGTATTTTTGATTATTTTTAGTGGTCCAAGAAACAAATCATTTCTTTCATCAATCTTGGATGCTTGGTATTGTACTTAAACTAGACTTTGAAAAAACTTTTGATAATGTTAATTAGAATTTTTTATTAAATGCTCTTAGAGGTCTGTGTTGTAGGGATAAATAGATATCTTGGATGGAAATGAGTATCTCTACTGTTAAATATTTTATTTTAATCAATGATTCTCCAAAAAGTTTTTTTTTTTTGCATCAAATGGTTTGCGATAAAGTAATCTGTTGTCGCCTCTACTCTTTATTGTAACCACTTACGTGCTGAATAAAATGTTAGCACTTGGACTTCAGAACAATCTTATTTTGGAATCAATTTCCCTAGAGCAGGGCCAAATGTGCTGAATATTCAATATGCAGATGATACTATTTTGTTCCTGTCTCCCTCGGATGAGTGTCTGATCAATGTAAAAAGAATATTGGCTTGCTTCCAGGCTTGCTAAGGCTCAGGATTAATTTTCATAAATCATCCATCTCCGATATTGACATTTCTTAGAATCGAATTAAAAGATGATGTGATATCTTGGGTTGCAAGTCGGAATCTCTACCAATTAAATACTTGAGATCTTTACACTATAGGAAATCTCTTATAATGATTGAACTCCTATGATAGATAAACTCACTTCTAAACTTGCTTATTAGAAGGCCAAGTTCGTACCTATTGGGGAAGACTTATATTGATTAATTCGGTTCTATTTTCTATCCTTACATACTTTTTATTTGTCCTTCACCTCCCTATCAAAGTAGAGAAAGAGATTGATTTCTAAAGGCATAGGTTCTTGTGGAAGGCCTTTCCAAGTTCAAATAAAGGACTTCATCTCACCAAACGGCAAAATCTATGCAAACCTACAGAAAATGGGGGTTGAGAAATTATTAATATTAGTAGTTAGAAGGTAATTCTCGTCTAAAATAGCCTGAATTAATTAAAGCTAGGTACTTCTTTAGATATAAGGTAGTATCTTTTCTTAATACTAGATCTTACAACAGTTCTCTATTGTAGCAGGAACTTAGAAGATGCTTTCTCATATTTAATACCTTTGCTATTTTTTCACTGCATAATGGAAAAAATACGTTATTCTAGGGAAATAAGTGGTGGACAATATTTCTTTAAAAAATGCTATGCTTGAATTATTTCTCTTATCTAAAATGACAAAAGGTGCTGTATAAAAAGTTTATAGTAAATTCCATTCTGGTTTTAATGATTTATTGAGTAACCCATCTAATGTTGACGTTGATTTTTGTGTTTTGCAAACGCAAATGGATATGTTTACTGATATTCTTTAGAATATGAGTCTTGATAATGATATCGATGAGATGTTCTAGAATATCTTCATAGATAATATATTCTCAGTAAAATGCTATTATTCTTTGATTAGTAATGGCAAGATTTGTTTTCCTCGTATGAATGGAATATGGAAAAGTTGGACTTCTACAAAAATAAAGTTTTTTTGTTAGTTAGCTATTCATGATAAAATACTTTTAAGGGTTAATCTAGAAAAAAGGGGTTGGAGAGGGCCTTTAAATTGTGTTTATTGTGGCTATTCTAGTGAATCATCATGCCATATATTAATCCATTGCCCTCTGGCAGGGGACATCTGGAAGTATTTTTCGGATAATTCATCTTATTTATCCAATATCTCTACAGAGAAAACTTTCCTTTTGTTTAACCATGGCAAATATATTTCTTGCAAGATGGGCTAGAACATGTTTATTTTGGCAATTATTTGATCAAATTGGTTGGAGAGAAACAACAAGATTTTTTGGAATTTTATTCCACCAATTAAATATATTTTGTTTAATCCCACGTAGGTAACTTGAGTGTAGGTTAGGAAGCAACGGGTTTATGTAAGGCCATTGGACATATGCAGCAGGATTGTGATCAACAGCAGGTTGTTGCTATACAGATTGTTGCATTATCAATTAGATCATCTATGCTTGGTTTCTCCCCACACATTTCCTCTGACCCTATGAGTAATGTTGTGGTGGCCTATGATCCTCTGCATCCAGGAAATTAATCTTGTGGATAAACTTGTTAATTGTTTGAGGGGTCAATTAATTTTTTGGATGGTATTGACTATAATGAGTTTTTTGGAATCTATGTTCTTTCAGCTTGTAATTGTCGACTTAAATTCCGACTTAGGACTTGGTAATTTGTAATCTGACAATTCAGACTTCCTCACTTGGTAATGGTTGTTATAGTCAAGTACTCAAGTGTTTATTTTATATAATCATTTATCGTTTGTAAAAAAAACTTTTTATCAAAAGTAATTATCGATTTTTTCCATGAGTTGAATTAAAAAAAAATTGTTGACACAAAAGTTGTAATATAATTTTTTTGCAAAAAAAAAAAGAAAAAAGGTTTTGGTTAAAAATTATAATTCCAAAAGAAACCTACCTAAAATTGATTGAATTGGGTTTGGTTCGGTCGATTTTTAGGAACACGGAAATCACGCCTCCACTGCATACTATTCCCTCAGCTCAAGACCCCAAGCTACGTTTGAGTGAAAAATATATCTATATATATATCATACAGGAAGAACAACGTAGAAGCAAAGTTTGAGATGAGTCCAATAGCGAAGTGCTCGGCTCTTTCACGTGGTGGATCATGATAACATGGCAAGATCCAATAAGGTAACTTAATCCACTGTTTCGAAAGCCTAATTTTTTATCATTATTCTTTTCCGTCTTCTTCTTCTTCTTCTTCTTCTTCCTCCTCCTCTTCTTCTTCTTCTTCCCTGGAAAAGAACAAACCAATCTGCCTCCGCAATGAGTTCACGTGCATCCTCTCCTTTAGCCGACGTGGCAGAAGATCCAACGGTTCTTAAACACTGGGCCCACTCAGTCGTCGTCTACGAAGGACTCGTGGCCGCCTCCACAGCACACGTCCTTCTTGACCAAGCTCTGTCGTCTCCGTACTCTACACCTGTGCCCACCTCCCGTGCCTGGCCATTGCGATTTTTTTTAATAAGCTGCCCTTTTCGTTTCTCGTCCACCCACTGTTTTCCCATCATTTTTTCTGGAGCCGTAGAATTCAATATCCAAGCCTAGTGTTGCATGAGGAATCGATAATATAATTTGAGGGTGAGATTTGTTGGAAGGAAGTAGGATTGGAAGAGAAAATTATGCATCTAGACTAGTTTTCTGAAGCTTAAATATTTCCTCGTGTTTTCTTTTCCACCCATAATAGTTGACTTCAGTGGGAAAATATTTTTCTTTATTTTCTACACATGCACAGATTTGTTTTTTTTTTTTGGTCAAACAGAATATAAAATCTTATGACATCAATTATTTCAGTTGCCCTTTAATCGGATATTTTCTTTTCATCTAACTTCCTTGACACGAACAGGCATTAGAAGTACAATTGAGAGAACCATGAATATTTTCTTCTCTTTTGGTTCTCTCACTTCCACCACGTCCCTACTGTAGGAAAAAAATGGACGTCTTTACAGTGTGTTCCGGCGATGATCGAGTGGGACTTCGGTGATGGTCAAGCACGAGAATCACTGTAAGTAATTTCGATGATTCTTTCCTTTGTCTTCTCCTCTATTTATAGGGGACCTTTGACCATTCCTCCGCCCTCCTCCAACGGCTTTCTTTCTTGTCGTTTCATTTCCGACCATAAAGACCTGGTAACCGTCGTATTCAACACGGCCATGAATGGGTGAAACGGTCGTCCGTTTCACCCTTCATTTGAAATGGTCCTAAATGATCATTACTGACCATTACTCACATCTCCCACTTGGTCATGAAGATCATGTACAAGTTCCATGCATAGAGATGTTTTATTTCCACTTCTACTATCCGTGAAGTGTATATTTTAAATTTTAATTTTCCACTCTCACTATTTATGAGAATGTTCTTCTTTTCCATCATCCATGGAAATGTTCCTTAATCCCATTAAGTTCACGAACTTAATGAATCTTCCCGCTGGAATTCCTTTTGTCAAAGGATCAGCAATCATATCTTCCGTAGAAATATA
>JAMKQA010000809.1:0-31157 GCA_024699735.1 Posidonia australis | reverse complement strand
CCCCCCCCCCCCCCCCCCCCCCCCATGTGTAAACCAAATACTCAGTTTTTGCTTCGTGTCGAAGATGCAGCGTTTCAATTTCGATTTCTATATAAACGTGCTTATCCCAGTGATCATTGATTCAACTTTTCACAAAATATTATTCTCCCTAGAAGTTGAACTAGAATCAAATTGTAATGAATGTATCTTCCATCATATTTGTATTTGTTTTGCTACATATATTTGTAACTTAATGTACTCAAGGACAAAGGTGGAATTTAAACCAAGGATATAAATACCCATGACCGTCCACTTTAAGGTTAAGAGAGAAAACAGAACAACAACCCTTGTACCGTGTTTTTGAGAGAGAGTCTTCTTCTCTCTTTTGTAGCAACCACCACCATAGTGAAACCACCATTGGAGAGAGCCATCCGTGAAGTACCCAGCAAAGAAAAACCACGTTAAATCCTTTGTTATTTGTGTGATTGGTCTCTTACATATTTTCTCCTTGGTGGCATCTTCTTTCTAGGGTTACGACTGGATACTTCTTCTTGTACTCGAGATTTCTTCTCCTTCCACTTGTTGATTTCGTTTGAATTCATAGGACTTTTGCTATTGGACGTATAACACAAATGATTCCTTAATTTCGATTGTTTTGTACATTTTTAACTAAAAACAACATTAACAAAGTTTGGACTGATAATTTTGTTACGCATTCGGACACTCAAGCTTTATTTTTAATTTATAATTTTCGACTCAACCATACATAGAACCATTTAACTTTTTAAAATAAAAACCTAAGATACAAGTCTAAAAATCACTGCTTTCAAAGACAAGCCTCACCTATACCCTTTCAATAAAAAAAAGCAAAAAATAATTAAGAAAAACGACAATTTGTTAAATTGGGACCATGGTGTGCGAAAAAAATAAAAAATAATCGATAAAATAACTAATCAAATTCCTAACAAATTCACAAATTCTACATTTGGCTATCTTGCCTTTTAGAATCTTATGTCCATAAACATAAATATGAATGAAAAGAGGGACAAAAGTATCCTGAGTGCACCAAACAGACCACTTCTAACAACCGACCAGAGCAAGGACCAGTGCTTATCTACCTCCTATCACTTATTATCAATTAACAATTTCCTATATTATTAAAAAGAGATTGAATGAGTTAATGTTGACTCTCATTTGCAACGGCAAAAGGTCAATCACATAACCCTAGTACCCCACCTAAGGGATTTCCTTTATTGTAAAATAAAATGTGAGAAACGTGTCGGACCAAAATTGCACTTAACCTTAGGTTGATAGCTTAGCCAAATGGTACCCCCTGTTAAACATACTTATCTTAGAAAGCTCAAATCCAACATATTTGTCTAGAAGAAAAACATTTTGTTCGTATGCGAATGACTTGGAAAGGACCAAGATGAAGGCTTATTATGTGCTTGAACATGAAATCATAAAACAATACTCATCTGCGTTCAATTAATCCATGAACACAGTCTACCATAGTAAAATTACACGTCACATGTGAGCTTTTTTTACTCAAAGAATAAGGTGTAAGTTTGATCATAACAGATAAAGCAAATAAAGCCAGTCCGACCTATGAATAAAAAAGAAAAAACAAAAATAGTAAATGTATGGTTTTGTCTATTATATCTCCATGAGAAAGTAAACAGACGAGTAAGCACACTCGAATTTGTACAAAATGAAGCTAAAATTAGGGCATACAATGACTTCGTGGAAGTTGGGTCTGATTCTCAACATCAAGGATATCTCAGATCCCGCCTCACTTCCCCATGTGAGTCAAGATCCTGCTAATCAATGCTTCTTTCTTTCCAGTAAGTGGAAGATTGTGGGCAGTCAAGTAATACTTCAACTCCACAACGGTTAAATCTTTCAGCTGCAGCATTAAATGGCGATAAGTAAAATAGTCAACAAACTTGAATTATAAAAGTCTCCGGTACGAATTTGATTTATTATCTTCTAGCAAAATCATTCTGCATGATGACTAGCTAGTGGCCAGAGCAACAATGAGGAAACTTAAGACAAACTTTTAGGAGTCCCAGATCCTTGCGTTTGTATAAACTAGAGTGATGTGACAAGAATAAAGAATGCACAGTGTTCTTTGGAGCATATTGGATTTCTAGCTAGAGCTAGAGAAACGAAACCATGACCAGAAAAGGAGGGATGAAACTATTTCACCTTTCCATTGTCAGCTAAATCTGCCCAATCATAAGTTGAAGCTTCCCTCACAGCATTTTCAGTCATAGCTTTGCGCTTTTTGGAAGCATCACTGCCAGAAACTCTTGATGCAACGTCAGCTTCCTCCTGATCATGGTTTTCACCATAAACAGCTGTTTTGAACTCTTCAACTGCCTTGACGATTCCAGGTCTGCAAAAGAAACGTGGGACTTGATAGACTTGTAATGACAGTCACATACCAATCATACTTCACTTGCCTTAATGGTTAGTGTGTTCAAATACCAAATGCTTTGGCATATTGAAGTTATTGGCTCATACTTCGTGTTATTTAACCATAGGAGGACATGAAATGATAACTAGAACCAAGCCTTTTTATTACCTAGACATGCCTTCTACATCAGGAAGTGTTTCATCAGCTATTTCAGGCACGTCCTCTTCATCCAAAGCTATGGCCTGCAATATCCCGTAGTGTCTTTGCAAGGCTATACATGACTGTAGTCAGAATGCATATGTACATGATGCTAAAAGGGATCACAAGAATTCTATAATTTAGGGGTGTGATCTGCTACGCTCACAACCCCACAGTCGTGGGCTACAAGGGGGGGCGGGGCACAGGAAAATTTCCCTATAATTTAATCATTACATTAAAAAGGGACAGAAACAATTTTATCAATTTCCTTCAGAAAATAAGAATAAAAAATAAACAAACTACAAATTACAGGTACAAGAACAACAAATGTAATACAAGATATTTATAAAACTGAAAACAAGTTTTCTATTTTTCTGTCCATGGTCCATCTATGGTCTAGGAGTTTTTTTTTTAGAGGTTAGCAAAGAAATTTTATTAAAAAGGAAAACTAACAATACAAGGGAAACCAGACTAAAAGATCCTCATCAAGCTGTTGAGGACTAGAAGCCAAGAAGGCAAAGCAAAAAAACAAAAAACATATATCTCTAGACCAGGATGGCAACCGAGATGTAATGTGGTAGTCCATATGAGCAACTTTTTTTGAAACTAACCTTTTGTGACAAAACCAAAAGTGCACTTAACCTATATTGTATGATACAATATGAACATGAATACTGACTTAGATGTTCAACTAATACAAATGTACGATTAGCTCAAAAGAACCATAGCCTAGTTATGTATTGGGTTGTTATAAAGCGACATTTTCTTGACTTGTAAAGAAACAGTTCAAGCTATGCCTAATAAAGATATTCACAATCCAACAATTGATGTCATCTAAATTACCAGGATTTGCAAATTGGCAAACTGAAAAGCATTTCAGATCTATTCTCCTTAATAGAGCAGAAGCTTTTTTAATTTGATCATCTGTTGCTCTTGGTGTGACAGCATCAACATCAATATGACCCTACATGTTGAGCTCAAGTTCATCATTTCAATTGAAAAACTGCATGTCATTAATCAATGATGAAAACACAAAATTACGCTTACCTCCTCTGCATGTCTAATATCATCAGAATATGGCAGGTAAATCATATGCATTCCTGGAGGCTCAACTTGACCGCTAGAAGAAACTATCTCAGCCTGAGAAAGTCCAAGATATTAATGACTTTATCATTTAAAATGTGAGTTTTTTTTTTTAAAGGATAATCTAAGGTTTCATTTGAGACTGTTAACTGTTGATAGTTTTTTCATAAGAAATAGTAATTAATGCTACTCCTTAGTAAAATAACCAATATGTTCCCACTTTAGATCCTAATGAAAAAGACTGCAAGACTATGCCTTTCTACATGTGAACGGATCCATCTGTGATCTCTGAAAGTGATAATAAGACCAAAGGCTTAAACTTACTTGTGCAACAAGGGCAACTAGACGAGGATTAGCTGAACTACCCAAGAATGCAACAGCAAACCTATAACAACAAATTAAAAGGTAATAGTCATTGAGAAAATATATCATGTAATTTGCTGTCTACAAAACTATAAGCATAGTGTCCAAGAATATACATTTGCAGCAAAGTAGGGTATCCGTACAAAGAAGTGTAGGATCCAAAATCAATAGGTAATGGGTGAAAGACAAGCTTCTGATATTACTATAAAGAAAACATAATGATTGATGACCATTTGAATTGAATGGCAGTTTAAGGAAGAAAAATTAATCATAATGACAACAACACAAGAACACTAAAAACTCAAAGTGATAAGTTTATCCAGAAGCTGCTGACCTTTCAAGGCGTAGCATTGAGTTGTGCAAAGAAATGAAAACACGTGTACTTCCAACAATTTCCTGCCAACAAACAAGCAACGATTTATAAAGAAAAAATCACCCGATGATATACAATCATAGAGTTATACCATAACATCTAAACAATAACCACTGTTAAATTCCACATCACAATGCAAGTTTATCAAAACAATAATTGCACAAGTAGAATCCCATTATAAGCCTATAGGGACCGCATTATCTCTAGAACAGTGTAAAAAAAGTCCACTGCCTTCTCCAATAACGAGGCTCTGAGAACACATCATAATGAAAATCCATTGCCTTCTCCAACTGCATAAGGCACACTCGGTTCAGTAAACAGGTCTATGTGAACAACTAATTTGAAGATGCATCTCATGTAAGACAAATGACATAAAGTTTTGTTTATAGTGTAATCTACTTGAAATTTTAAACTTCACTAGATTCTTCTAAGCTTCTAGTAATACAAGTATAGTACATTCATTACAAAATTACTTCAGTCTATATTAACATATTTGTTGCATACATACATATAAATATAACTACCCTCATGTCTTGGCCTTTAGTGTTTCACCGTGTCATGTCTCTACTCTCAAAACTATTGTCTGTGCTATTGGTCAACTTATGACAAAATATGAACTACAAGTTCCATCAGTTAAGGACTTTAAAAAATTGTTGATAAATACTTATTTAGATTTATCTCAATTTTTTAGCATAAAGAAGCTGGAAAAGTGGTTTGTGTACAACAACTTGATTATGAACTAATTCTAGATCAGCTGACAAGGCAAAATGATGCACATAATGGAGACACAGAAATTATCTAATTATTAGAATATTATATGTGCATCTCAAACTAAACAACTGTTAAGCCAATAGAGATAGAATAGTTTTATAAGGTATTTGGATATCCAATTTAGGATCCATTTAACTCTATTCTATCCTATATATATGTAACTTTATCCCTAATAATAGAATTGACTCCTACTCTCTCAATCCATGCTACTTTCTCTCAACTACATATGGTACCATAGCACAGGGAGAAACCCTAGTTTTTCCACATCCAACCACCCATCTCTGGCCCCTTCTCTTCTCTAGACGACCTCTGTAGTCGTCTCCTATGCACATCTACATGTGAGTGGGGTGTCAAAAATCTTCTTACCGCCACCAAAAGAAAATTTAAGACACTCTCAAACAGATGTATAGTTATAAGAACATTTCCTGGGTTTTGAGATCTACGAGAAAATCTTTACCTTGAAGATGAGAGATAGTTCAATTCAGGATCACTTTGGGGCGCTCCACGCACTTCTGGATAAACTTGACTTGTATCAACCACTTACTCCTGATATTACTACCATACGCCGATACAAAAAGGAACTTGCTATGACTGCCTATCTTTCTGACCTCACCCTGGAGATCTCTTCTCAGATACGGGGCCAGACTCTTAGAGCAGATTCTACACCGAGCTTGAAGAACACCTTTGCCAAAGTTTTACATGTTTCTACAGGTGTGCCTACTTCTACTACTGATCATTCCACTATGACTGCTCGTGGTCGTGGTCACGGTCGTCATTCTAGACGAGGAGGCCGAAGATGAGATGATAGTAGAGGCCGGACTCCGTGTAAGCACTGTAGTTGTACTAAACACAGGTCGGACAGATGCTAGGAAAAGTTCGGTAAACCAAAGTGGACACAAGCCTCTACAAAGGTGACTCAGACACCTGTAAATACTCCCACTACCAACAATCAGCAAGTGACTCTATCTGAAGAGGAGTATACTCAGCTTCTTAAGTACAGAGAGGCTCAGTCAATACCGGTTGTTGCATCTCATGCCACTGCTTCCACCTCAAGTATATCTAATTTAGTTGCCTCTAGGGACAGTTCCTGAATTATTGATTCAGGAGCATCCTCTCACATGAGAGGTAACCGTAACCTTTACTCTCGTATATCTTAGTTACCTAACATTAAGTCAGTCTCTATAGCTGATGGCCAAACCTACAAAGTAACTGACCAAGGCATCATTCGTGCTACGCCTCAGTTAACTTTAGACAAAGTTCCTTTTGTGTCTGAATTTCCTGTAAATCTTTTGTCCATTAGCTCCTTTACCAAACGTTTAAACTGCTGTGACTTTTTTCCCTTTTAACTAGACCTTTCAGGATTTGCAGGCGGGAAAGAGGATTCGTTTAGTGCGTGACAAAGGCCAAGAAATTTACCTACTTGTCAAAGATGAGATACTTAGAGGCTCTGCATCTCTTGCTTCCACAGATGACTCATCCATTACATGGCATCGTTGGCTGGACCACCCTTCTCATCGGAAACTTCAGCAGGCTCTTCCTTGATTGTCTGTGTCGTCTTTTTAGTGTGTCTTGTGAGTTAGGTAAGCACTATCATCCTACCTTTCGAGGTCTGGGTCTAGTTAGGAGTAAGAGTCCTTTTAATTTAGTACATTGTGATGCTTAAGGTCCTACCAGAACTTCTTCAGTGTCTAGCCATAGATATTACATTGTTTTTGTCAATGATTTTTCTCATGTATCTTGGATGTATCTTTTAAACGATAGAGTCAATGTGTTTGAAATTGTTAAGAAATTTTTCATGAAAATAAAGAATAAATTTTCTGTCTATCCAAAATTTTTTTGTTCCGATAATGCTTTAGAATTCACTCAGACAATCTTCGACAATACTGTAAATCTTTGAACATGTTGCAGTAAACTTCTTGTCTACATACATCCTAACAAAATGAAATTACAGAGCGTAAATATAGACACATACTTGATGTTGTCCGGTCACTTATGTTGAAGATGCATGTCCCCAAGTATCTTTAGTCTGATGTTGTTCTCACTGCAGTATATCTCATCAATCGTGTGCCACCTACACCACTTGGTAGAGATATTCCACTACAGAGACTTTATCATAGTATTAATCCGTTCCCTCTTACTCTTAGGTTGTTCGACTGTATTGCATTTGTTCACGACCTAACTCCTAACCTAGACAAACTGGCTCCGAGGTTTGTTCGATGTGCGTTCGTTAGTTACTCTCGTACTCAGCATGACTATCGTTGTTATATACCTACTACCAAGGAGTACATTATATCTACTGATGTCACCTTCTTTAAGAATCGAAGCTTCATTGACAGCACCTCTTCAGTTCCTGATAGTGTTCCATTATCGTCTGTGCTTGAACCTAGAGAGATGGATATTATTGATACTCCTACTACAGAGACAAAGGTATCTAGCATTTTGCAAGTATATCGACGACGGTCACATCCCCCCACAGCCAAGTCCTCTTTACCATCTACAGATCTGCCACCTACTGACCTTGATTTACCAATTGTCCTCAGGAAAGGTACACGTGTTTCATCTACTGCACATCCTATATCCCACTTTGTGAGTTATGAGCGTCTTCTTCCTTCCTTTCGTGCATTTATCTTATCTATTTCTTCTGAGTCAATTCCCAAGAACTATCAAGAGGCAAGCCTAATACCTCAGTGGAAAGCAGTCATGGATGAGAAAATGCAGGCTCTGAGGTCTCGTGGGACATGGACATTAGTACTAAGACCAAATGGGACCAATGTTGTTACTTGTAAATGGATGTTTGCTTTAAAGTATAAGGCAGATGGTAAGGTAAACAGATACAAAGTTCGATTAGCCATAAAAGGATTTACACAGGAGTATGGCATTGATTACACTAAGACTTTCTCTCCTGTTGCCAGACTGAACTCCATCAGAGTCATTTTGTCGATGACATTCTGCCAATTAGATGTCAAAAATGCATTCCTGTACGGTGACCTTTCCGAGCATGTGTATATGGAGCAACCTCCAGGTTATGTTGCTCAAGGAGAGAATCAAATCTACTTACTCAGAAAAGCAATTTATGGGTTAAAACAGAGTCCACGAACCTGATTTGAAAAGTTTAGTAGTATTGTATCTACGTGTGTTATTCGTCGTTGTATGGTGGATCACTCTATTTTAATGGTTGTGTTTTGCTAACTGTCTATGTAGATAATATTCTGGTGACAGAGTGATGCTACTGACATTCAGGAGACGAAAAATCATCTGTAGAAGTACTTCATCACCAAAGATATGGACAAACCTAAGTATTTCTTAGGAATTGAGTTTGCATTTGCTGGAGACAAGATGACTCTATCACAGAGGAAGTATGCTTTGGACATCTTACAGGAGACTGGATTTTTGAGATGTAAACCTGAGACTACTCCTGTGGATCAGAGTTTGGATTTTTGGGATGTCTTTTCACCACTATTAGAGGATGTTGGTAGATACAGGAGATTGATAGGAAAGTTAATTTATCTTATTGTTACTCGCCCAGACATTACATATATTCTGGGGGTCCTCAATCAATTCATGTAGGAACCACAGATGGTGCATTGGCTAGGAATTTTACGAGTGCTAACTTACATTAACAAGACTCTAGGCAAAGATTTAGTCTACAAAAAGAATGGTCACCTGCAGATTGAAGCCTATTCTGACTCTGATTATGTTGGAGATAGAGGAGATAAAAAGTACACTTCTGAGTATTGCACATATGTTGAGGGCAATCTTATTACGTGATGCAGTAAGAAACAAAACGTTGTCTCACGTTCTAGTGCAGAAGCTAAGTACAGATCTATGACTCAAACTACTTGTGAGATGATGTAGCTTCGCTCACTTCTAACTAATTTGGATCTTCCTACTCCTTTACTTATGTCCATGCACTGTGACAACCAGAAAACCATTTATATTGCTAATAATCCCACTTTCTACGAGTGCACCAAACATATTGAAGTGGACTGCCATTTTGTTCGAGAGATGGTGATGCAAGGAATCATGTCTATTCTCTATACTAAGTCTTCTGATCGGTGTGTTGATGTCTTTACTAAGGAGCTTAGTGTTGGGACTTACGATTTTCCTTGTAACAAACTGAACATGATTAATATATATGTTCCAATTTGAAGGGGAGTATTAAATCTTATGAGTCTTATTAAGTCAATAGAGATAAAATAGTTTTATAGGGTATTTGGATATCCAATTTACGATCTATTTAACTGTATTCTATCCTATATATATGTAACTTTATCCCTAATAATAGAATTGACTCCCACTTTCTCTCAATCCATGCTACTTTCTCTCGACTGCATAACAACGGTAACACCTAAATCATACGTGAGCTATGATGTCTATTTATAACACCTGAGCTCAATCACTTTAATGTCAAGCGACACCAATTGGAAAGAAGCATTTCAACCTTCAGCCACCTTCCCTCTTTGCCATTCCTCTTCATCCGACAACCCACCATGACCTCTCACACTTTATATTCTAATCACTTCAACATAGTTTTAACATGTAATGGTGGAGGTTTAGGCACTCTTGCCAATTATTTTTTAATTGTAATCATTGTTTTACTCTTTACTTCAAGTGAAAATGAGTCGAAAATTCAGAAACCACTCAATGTATTACAAATTTCACTCATTTTAATTATTATTTTGTACATCTTGCAGCAATAACATTATGTTTTATGTTATGTTAAATTGATATTTGAAGTTTGAACATTACAATTTACCTAAAATTTGTGGTGGACTATTGTGCATGTCTATATAATTAGTAATTTGATATCATCACTTGTTATACTTATTAGTAAACTATTAGTCTATTTAGATTATTGGATATTCCTAAATATATTTAACTCCTATCATCTGTAATAGAATCAATTCATTCTTTCTCCTTTCACATGGTATCATGAGCAAGGTTTTTTAAAAACAAAAAAAAAAAAAAGAACCCTAGCCCCCGTAACCCCTTAAAGTAGCCACTGACGCCAGACACTTCCACTCTGCCACTTACGTCGATTTTTTAGCCGGTTCTACCCTCCCACCAAACCTCCCACCTCCTTCCTGCAACTCCTCCAACTTCACCAAACCCCTCTAAGGCTTCCACCACCACCAACCAGCCCCTCCCGGGCTTCCTCCACCGTCGACAGCCAAAAAGAGGTGGATTCCTCAACCATGCCAGGTCTTTCGGCATCTCCAGTGGCTCGACAACCTAGTCGATGACTGTTACATCATGATCTAGGCTGCCAACATCATTCTTCTTCTATTTTGTGCCACCAAACTAAGACTGCATGTTCAGAAAGTTGATTTTATCCTTTTCATGCCCCAAATCAAGACAACATGTTTGAGAAGTTATATGTGACTCTTTACTATCATTTTTTGCTATTGTTTTTATCCAATCAGATCGTTCTTGCTGCTATTCCACTTTGATCAGGTCGTATTGTATTATGTTTTGGTGATTTATGGTCTCTTCTTCCATGTCTAGAGATGCACTAATGACAAAATTGAGTAGCACCTCTATCCAACTCGATGAACAAAATTATTTTCTTTGGTCTCAAACCTTTGAGACACTTCTTGGTGTCCATTGGAAGATTCATCATTGACACATGATTCCCATGATATCAAGAATACTGCTTATGAAGATTTGACTTACCGATGATTGTATTGTTATGTCTTAACTTGTCAACAATATGAAAGAGAACATCTCCAAAGGCATCATGATGATCAAGTCCACCAAGAAAATCTAGGATACCTTGAAGAGTACCTATGGCCATGAAAAGAATTTTTCCTAAATATATGACATCTATGAGCAGATTTTCACTCTTCGCCAAACTGATCGTTCAGTACAGGACTATATTATGTCCCTGCGTGCACTTCTAAATTGTGACCGATATCTCCAATATGAGAGAGTATCATGAGAAGCTCGTTGTTGTTGCCTTTATGTCTGGCCTTAATCCACAGTTGAGTTTACAGATACAAGGGTAGATTCTTGGTGTTGAAATAGTTCTTTCTTTACAATCTACCTTCTCTAGAGTCTTGTGGATTTCCACTACTACACCAGTTGTTCTAGATTAGTCAACAATGATTGCTCCCTCTCGTAGTTGTAGTCAAGGTTGTGGGAGTTGGTTTACACGAGGAGGACAACCCCAATACCAACATTATGGCAAGTTTGGCCACCGATTTGATAGGTATTGAGTAAAGTTTGGTAAGCCCCTACATATCACTTCTATTCATGCTACTACAAAGATCTCCTCCACTACAGATAAGTTGCTCAAAAAGTATCCATTTCTCAAGATGACTATGATCGATTTATGCTGATACAAGCCAACCAACCCTCTACTACAGCATTGATTTATGCCTTAGTGTTTCCTAAGGTACATGAGACCTTTTTACACACCTTTTACAATTTTCTGATATTCGTTTTTTCCATTGCAGATGGTCGTACATATTCACTATCTAAGAAAGGTGTGGTTAGAACCTCCTCTCATATTACACTTGACAAAGTCTTTTATGTTTCTAATTTTCTTGTGAGCCTTCCGTCTATTAGTGTTATTACAAAGCGATTATACTATTTTGTGACTCTGAAGGGATCAATCAAACCAAGGAGTATCTCGAGTCTCATTTCTTACCAAGCATATAAGAAAATATAAAGTATTTTCTAGACATTGAGTTGATGGTATTTTCTCAAAAGAAGTATGCACTAGATTTACTGAACTTATGGATTGTAAACCCGAGGATACTTTTATAGATCAAAGTCCCTTTCTTAAATAGTTCATCTGAGCTTCTTTAGGATTTTAGTCAACATGAACATCTGATTAGAAAGTTGATTTACTAAGTTATCATTCGTCTTGACATTTCTTATGTAGTTAGACTTCTCAGGTAGTTTATGCATGAATCTAAAATGGTTCATTGGTAGAAAGCATTGCGAGTTCTAGCCTACATCAAAAATGTTCCAGAAAAAGACATTATTTACAAGAAGAATGGTCACTTACAAATTGAGATTTATTCAGACTCTAGTTATGCTTGTGACAAAAGAGAAAGAAAATCCACATTAGGCTACTACATGTATATTGAGCGCAATCTTGTTATTTAGCAAAGCAAAAAATAGAATGTTATATCTAGATCCAGTAATAACAAGCATGTGAGATAGTGTGGCTCAGGTTACTACAAATAGAACTTGATTTCTCTGTATATATTCCTAAGGTTATGCATTATAACAAGCAAACAACTATCTTCTAATATTTTCACAAAGGAACTAGGTATTGATGTGCTTAGTTCTCTTTGTAATAAGCTAGACATGATTGATATATGTGTTCTAATTTGAAAGGGAATGTTAGACTTATTAGTTAGCTATTAGTCTATTTAAGTTATTAGATAACCATTTATTGGATATTCCTATATATATATAGCTCCTATCTTAGAATCTATTCATTCTTTCTCCTTTCACATCATTCATGTAGCTTTTTGTATTTATATAATTCTTTTTCAATATATTTTATAATTCATCAGGTCCGTGAAATATGACAATGCCTTGCCTCTCGAATGGGATGTTTTGGAGGCTTGCTTCCTTAGCATTGCCATTTTCTTTGATAACTTTGCGTGGAACCAATTATCCTTGTCACACATGGTAATGACATAGGCCAAACTAAAGACCCACCAACTAGGTCCAAAATGTAAAAGCTAAAGTTATATCTCGACCTTTAATTAACTCATTTACTTATTTTTTTTCTAAACAATGTGAGACTAAATCCAAGGTAGTATAATCTCCTCTATTTCGAAACATGATACCTTCATCGAAGTCTCAATCATAATCAAATGATATAGGATTCTAGAGACAGTACCCATACCTTTGAATGTAACAGATGGTTCCCACTTCTCATATTTTCTTTTCTTGAAGCAATATGAGACTAAATATAATGTGTTGTATGCATCATCCTAACAAAAAACGTCAAACATTCTCTACATCACAAAGACACTCTAGTTTTATACCATCAACAAGACCCTGTTACTTCAAAATAGAGAGAAATACTAGGAGTACAAGAAAACAGAGTAGCAAGTAGCAATGCATAAACTGAATATCAGGAACAGGAATCGTCCATAACAGAATAATATACAAATAACATTTAGAAAATGACAAAGCCACAAAATCTTGATTGAGTAAATCACCTTGTCACTAGGAAAAACAAATGTTGATGGCCTCAAGTTGTGATAATCTTTTAAGCAACTAAGTGGCTTGAATCCCAAAAGCCTAAGATGACCGTCAGAAACTCTTTTCAATTCAGATAGCTCATCCACCGAAAATATGACATTTTCACTGCATCAAAAAAAAATATATGCAGAACAGCCTGTGTTAAGTCAGTGAGCATGAAAGTAAAAGATATATTAAATTTGCACAAAGTGCACATGTGCTAACACGTATAACACTTTTCTGACAAGCAATCTCAGCCAGATCATCTAAATAACCCTTAAAAGTGAAACAGTTTAATAATGTTAGTTTGCTTGCCAACAAATCTTCAACTCATCAAAAGTTCCAAACACAAGACCACTAACTCCAATTTACTTCAATATCACAATTAGCAAGACCATCAAATCAAAAATCTTAGGATCACAGGGACCTATCACCTACCCTAAACTTACACCAAATCTGTGTCAAATAATCAAGAGAACAAGGTGCAACTAAACCAACATCAGCTCTATCTTCTATGACATCATTTTTCAAACCAATGATTCCCCTTCCATGACTACATGATAGGAAGTGACAATCTGAAGATGACAAAGCTGGATACCTAATTGCCCCAGCAATCTTTTGCAATATACAAAATCAGCGGATAGTACTTTGCATTTCTTTCTATGTTTTTGAGCTTTTAATAAAACCTTTTGATCAATGTTAAAACCGATATCAGCAAATGAAAAAGTGTATCCTCCTTTACCTGATGAGTTTGGACTAAGGACTTGTCATCCTTTGGTGAAGTACAAAAGAGTCTATCAACTTCAGCTTCTTTCAACAATGCCAAGCCCCAAGAAACCTAAGCATAGATTTCATAGCCTCGGAGGAGATGCTGGCTATAGCACCAGGATGGTCTTCCTCTATCACATCTTTTTTCCCTCCTTTACATCTTATCTTCCCTTCCCCTTGTTCAACTGTTCTTTCCAAAGATCTAACCCAACTGAGTGTAGCTTTCAAGGACAATGAGAGTATGAGACTAAATATATGGTATAGTTCAGTTTGCCAATAATTTAGATATTCTAAATTGCATGGTAATTCCAATAGATTAGATTAGATTTCTGAGAAGAGGATACCTTGTATCACACAAACCAAATCAAATATGCTACTGCTACACCACCCTCTATAGGATAAACTTTGTGCAGGAGATGGCTCTAAACACAAAAACCATCTACTCAAAACCAAAATTAAATCTTGCTCAAATGTAAAGTTCTCACCCAGTAGATCCCACTTCTACCAATGCCATCTTCCAATGTCTCTATTCGCCATCTAGACTAAACCTCCACCCCATGGCAATGTCTCATTCTCACTTTATCATGGCGAAAAACTGCAAGCCTTAAGTACTCCATACAAACTTGGCCATCCATTGGATGACTGCTTGTAATGATCATCAGGCTGTTGGAGATGCCCCCCATAATCATGTGTGTGACTCCTCCCTGTGGTGTTGCATGGGCCAACTTCCTCTGCACCTCAAAGAATGTGGAAAAGGCACCCTTCCTCCTACCTCTAGAGTCCAGGATTTCAAGTATGTTATATCTACCGAACTTGGGGCTAATGAGCCTTTCTTCCACCTAGACCAATTATCAGCAATACCAATATAACATAAGCAAAAGGCATATAGATGTGGAGGACCCAGACTGGCACCTCCTTTTCCCACAAGCATCTTAGATTGCCTAGCACTTAACTAGCTACAACATCAGACGTGCAAATGATACTCAGGGAATTGGTAACCAACTGTATGATTAATAAGCCTGATCGATCATTTACAGAGGCTACAAGATTCAATTTACAAGCCAATCTTCCAAACAAATTGCATGTATCTTCATTAGATATGCATACTTGTCCTCTATGTATCAAATATGGGTTACAAAATAACAAAAATCAGTGGGCAATCATTTTCTCAGCCAGCACAAATCTAAATAATAAAGACAATATGAGAAGATTAATTGGTGATATAAGCAATATTTACTAAATATTTAGAGATAAAGATTTTTGAATACAAGTTCAGTGACCTTTTGTATGAATAGAATCTCTTTGACGGTTGTTGAATTAATGCGCCAGTGTCAGCACAAATGAAGGACCTTTCTGACTGCATGAACAAACAAGTAGATCATTTGATCAACCACACAAGCCAAATCCAACAACATGTACACATAGACATAGCTAAACTGAAATAAGAAAAATCATTGCCAAGATTATTGAAGGCTATGCCAAAATATATGCATCACACGCTTTGATGTAGACAAGTGGTATTTCCCAAAATTAACTTAACAGTCTAAAATAGCATTTTGGATGCAATTATTAGGTCTAATGATTTGATTTAGGTTTGCACAAGACAAAAGAATTAGGCCACATGCACTTCCAAATATCAATTCCATGTCAGACTTCAGTCATTCCAAACTAGCAACTTTGTCAAACATTGTTGGAAATATGGTAAGAAAATGAAAGTCCCTAAAAACTTCGAATTTTGATTTGACACACAAGGATGAGATAAAGTAAACAATAACATACATCAAGAGTTAGAAGCAAACATATCAATTATGATCTGATTCTTACTTTACCCGTATCCAGTCATACCTGGTTTATAAAATAAATCAATTTTTTCCCAGATGTGAAAAACTATTTTCAGGTCTTGCAAAGATTTGTATCTTTAAAAATTAAAGGCAAACACAATTATGGTAAGGGTGTATCAGCTACAAAACAGCTCTGGTTGCATCCCTAGCAGGCTGAAGAAGCTAGCTGTTGAGGTTAGACCTGCAGCCACTTACTGCATATGACAAGAAGGCCCCGATTGTGTTTTTTTTTTTTTAAAGTATTATTTTTGCCCTAAGAAACTATATCATCCAAGTTATAGGTAAGTAATGATGAGTAGAAAAGTGAAAAGGCAGTTTTAAAGTTACCTTAAGAGGGAGATTGGTAACAGAGTCCAACCACATTATTGTTCCTGCCAGGAAATAAATCTAGATATTTTTAACAAAACATGAAGATGTGTGGCAATGTTGACAAATGGACTTCCTGCCAGGAAACACTTACAAACTAGCAAAATTTACCTGGTGAAGTTGGCCGAATCAAAGCATATGTATTTACTTCAATCGAGATTCCATTGGCAATAGAGAATATGATACTTTTAACTTTACGCTTCTTAAACATTCGTTTTCTCAATTGATTTGTCATGTCTTCAAGCCTGAAAACAAGTTCTGGCTATGTTTTACATTCTCCCCCAAACTCACCACAATCCAGGAAAACAAGTAATGTTTTAGATCCAACTCTTATGAAAGGAACAACTATGAAGAAGCTTTAGGAGTTAGATACAAACACCACACCTAAACAATTAATACAGAAAACTTCAGAGGCTTTGCAGGGGACTTGGAGCCTCTTTTTAGGAAAATCAGGACTAACGGGAAAATAAGTTTAAAAAAATACCTGTTAAACCATCAATCATGTAAAATGGATATTGATGGTTGGAAGAAAACAAGGAAATTGTTGAGTCACATCTGTTTTTCATACAAAACCTTTGCATCTAATTTTAATTTATAATGTGTGCATAATGGAGAGCATTGCAATTCAGTAGTTTCATAGTTTGACACTATAGGATTTCTTGATGAATTGTCTGTGTGAATTGGTAGATATGCATTTGATGTCTTTTTATCCATCAACAGGACAGAATTGGTTGGTATTATGTCATAGCTTGTTCAATAGGGTGGATATACATTACACTTCCATATACATATATACAACACTTTCTTACAGAAGGATTTACAATTATTCTAGTTTATCATTGCCAAATAATCATGAGATTGGGTGAGCTTTTATTGTAAAACATATCTCTATTTCCTAAAAATTGCACAAACAGGTGCCCACCAATAACCACACCAGTCGTCAAGTGCATCAACCAATTGGTGCTTGACAAGGGACATGAAAACCTGGATAAATAAAGTGGAAAAGAAAGAAGGAAAGCTTTTCATTGCCAAAAAATCCAAAGACACAATAAAATATGATTAAAAGAAACAAAGAAGATGAATCTGAAACATGATACTCCCGATACAATAGATTAGGTCACATCAAGAATCATGATTGACCTTATGTTGGACCCAAATCATGTTTGTGGATTATGGTTAATATAAAATATGGACATCTGGAGCAAACGAACGTCTTTTACCTAGCATTGTCAACTCTCAACTCCTGATAAAACTATTATGTTGTGTTTGGTACATTGGAATGAAAATAAATAGGAATAGAATGAACTCTGGAATGAAATTTGGAAATGAATAGAATGGAATGGAATAGATTTATTCCATTCTTGTGTTTGGGATGTCATAAAATTACAGAATGAAATTGACAGACAATTCCTTTCCAATGTTTGATACATAAGAAAAAAATCAAAATGGAAATACAAAATTTAGAAAATTAACAACTACATATTAAAAAAAATATCCAGTCAATTTGAAAAAAAATTTAAAAAAAATTTTCCCATACACACTACAATATACACATACACATAAAAATATTAACATAAATAATTTTTTTTAAATTAGTATTAATATAGATAATCCTTTCTAAATTAACATTAACAAAATATTCTTGGTAGAATAAAAATTCTTTGTAGAAAAAAAAGACAATTAAAACTATCAATACTCTTTGTAAAAAAATTCCATACACAAAAAAAGGGGAAAAGAAGACGAAAAACAAAAAAAATACAGAAAAATGATGATTGCAAAGGAAAGAAGGTTATAAAGGAGGAAGGAGATGTCAGGAACACACCACGGAAGAGGAGAAATGGCCATGGAGAAGGAGGAACGACCGCAGAGGAGGAGGGAGGACAGCAAAAAAGAAGGCTATCAAACATTAGGAAAGGACCGCAGAAGTGAAAGAAGGGTCGCAGAGAAAGAGACGGTTAGTAGACGTCAAGAAGAGACCATAAAGGAGGAAGGAGGGTTGTAGTGGAAGAGGAGACCAATAGACGTTGGGAAGGGACAGCGGAAGAGGAAGGATGACTGCCAAGTAGGAAAGAGGGCCACCAAGGGGGAAGGAAGGCCATAAATGAGGAGGAGATCGACAGATGTCGGGAAGGAGGCGTAGAGAAAAGTCGATAAAGAGACGTCGAGGGAAGAGAGTCAAGGACAAGGTTGACAGACAAGGAAATGGGTGTAGATGAGGGCACACGATATTTTTAGGATGATTCTCAATAGAATGGGAATCAAATTCATTATATCTTAAGAAGGAATGAAATTCCTATGTTCAATAAAAATTTGATTCCCTATGGAATTTCATTTCCATGTCTATTCTAAAAAATTATTTGTACCAAACATCGGAATGGAATTCTCTCATTCAATTTCAATCTCCATTCCAACGTACCAAACTCTACCTTAGAGATGTTGACCAGTAGAATATCAACTTTTTAGCATTTAGTCCTTCTCAAAGCCTTTATCTACCATTATCATTGTTCCATAAGATAAAGAGGAAAACTTTACTGGAACCCACTCAAGGAAAATAATGTAATTTATAATTCGATTGCCACCATGAAAAATATACATTGATTTCTCTTTAGCCTCCTTTCTTTCCAATGGTAACATTCTCAGAGAGTAACAAAGAATATGGAAAAAAAGTTGAAGATGGGGCGGTAATTTTAATGGTGATAAATTGTTTACATCAAACTTATTTTAACACAACAAAACAAATCATGGTAATTTAATTGTAAAAAGAATGAAGGCAACTTAATCCTTGTCAAAGGAATTCAGAGACAAAATCTGATTAGAACAAACAAAGAAAATCAATCTCAAACACAGAAATCATGATATTGTACATTAGGCCACATGAAGAATCACGATTGATCCTATGTTGGACCCAAATCATGTCATGTTTGTGGATTTCAAACAAGATCATATGGACATCTGGAACAAAGGGAACAACTTTCATTTAGCATCATCGGCTCTCTACTACTCCGGAACAAATGGGGATTTTGACCAGCCGAATCATCAAGTTTTGTTCCACCTTCACAAAGCCTTTATCTACTATTGTCATTGTTCCATAAGATAAAGAGGAAAAACTTTGCTAGAACCCACTCAAGGAAAATAAGGCAAAATTCAATTTTTCATTTTTTCTCACTTTGAATTTTTTATTAAAAGATTGATGTTTAAGGCTAGATTCACGTACTGCAAATGCAAATGGAATGTTCAACATGATCACCAAAGTGACTTATTACAATAATTAATTGTACATAGTAAAACAAATCTGGAAGCAAGTCAAGGTGACAAAAGCAGCACGGCACCCTAAATAAAATATTGTGGCCACCAGAACCACAGGTATAACCAAACGCACCATGTTCCAACACCCATTATGGTATTGCATTTGTTCAAAATAGCAAAACTATATGTGACCATGCCTGTGGAATCTTGTACTGCTCTCTAAAATGTGTGAAAGCACACGAGGAGTCCCGATACGGTCACGACGAAGATGATGAATCTGGAAAAGAAGACTAGACTCGGAAACACCTAGGAAAGATAAGAAAGGATAAGGAAAGGAGTCGCCACCTAATCTTTTAATGGAAAGACGAGGAAAACCAAAACACAAAGGAAAAACCAAAAGAAATCAAAGTGAAGAAAACATATGCATGCTCCATGCCTAATAGATGTGGTGCACAAATCAATGCGGACCATAGAAAGGATAAAGATTCTAGTTACGCATGGGAAAAGGGTTAGACACCCCCATGTGTCCGAAGAAATCAATCTTTCTAAATTTCCTACTTGCTAATGGTCTGTTGTGTGTATGCTTGTCTACTTTGAATACACATGCTTAAAATGACCATACCAAATCAATGAGAAGAAATGAATAAAAAAGGAAAAATGATAATTCAAAGGACAATGTAGGCATTGCAAATGCCACTTTACTGTACGTCTTTAGGCAATGAGGAAAATCATGAAAATTAGAAATACTCGGAAAACATTACGCAAATCAACGGAAACTTAAAGAAATTCGAGAAAATCAAATTAGAGAAAATAATCCTCGTTCGGATCAATATCAACATTGTCAAATCTGTTAATATACGCCCTCGAGAGATGGAAAACCAAATCAAATTAAAATCGTGAAAGTCGAAAGAAATCCGAGAAATAATGGAAAATTAAGTTTGAAATGAGTTAGAAATGTGTGCACGATACAAAGAAGAAGGCATGAGAAAATATGCATAAAAATGGACAACAAAATGTACAAGATGCATGTGTGAGTGAAAAAAGTAAATTCTAGGGACTCTTGTGTAAAATTCACATGATCTGAATGAAGGCTGAAACTCTGGAGCTAAATCATTAAAAATATATAGGAAAACACATTTTATGTAATTCTGAAGAAGTTAAGGATCAAATGTGCAAAACTGTGCAGTTTTGGTCAAATTCAAGATTCTTAGGGTTCGATATGCAATTTTATCAGTAAAACATGTATTTAATGCAATTCTAAAGAAATTCAAGGTTAAATGTGCAAGATACAGAGTTTATGTTTGGAAACAGAAAATTTCAGAGACTATTTTGCAAATTTACCCTAGAAAACATACATTCAGTGTGAAATTAGTGAAATTCAAGCTTTAAAATGCAACTTTGAACAGATTTAAGTAGATATTTAAATCTCTAGGGTTTAATTTGCAATTGTAACAGAAAAACATGCATTCAGAATAATTTTAATAAAGTACAGGATTTTTTGTGCAAAATGTTGAACTTAGAATGAATGAAAAGTTAATCAGAGGATTTATGTCAAATTTTAAAGTCTGGAAAACATTAATAAAAAGGTACAATGGTCATACTACAAATTTTCAAAACAAATATTATTAAAATGATTAAAACAATCATGTGTAGGGGTTTGAATGTAAGAAAAAAAGAATCTAAATGTGATAAAAGTAAGATCACAAAGTTTATTCAAAAGAAAACTACATTTTTTTGTTTTTTTTCTTTAAAAAAAAAACACGACGGCCACCGACGACGGGTCCTTACCATCAACGACCGTCTGAGTTGCCCTTCCGGAGCGTCCTGATGCCTAATCTGACATCCAAACTCCCTGAGAGCAAGAAGGAGAGGATAGGAGCACATCTGATGACTCCGATAAAGTGCTGGATGGTCAGAATCAACTACCCACCCCCTTCGCCGTCGACTCAACTCCGACGACGACGTCAGGGAAGAAGGGGGTACTAGACGCTCCGGTGCGACGGTCTAAGGCTCCTGGAAGATTGGGAGAGTGGAGAGGATGATTTCCCACCCCTCAGAGGCAGGAATAGCTACACGAGCCTCCCTCCCGACCAAGCTTAAGTGGTGCTCCGGCGACGACGATTGCAGGGGAGGATCGGGGCTCGATTCAAGGTCCTGGTTGCTCTGAAGACTTGAGGAAGAGCAGAGGAACACGTCCCGAGGGTCGGAGAGGCGCTGTAAAGCGAGAGGCACTCGATCGTGGTCTACTGTTCATCTTCTTCCCTGACGACGGTGACAGAGTGCGATTCCAGCAACGGCTTCAGGTGACCTCCAGAGAGCTCGAAGCAGCGTCCAGGGGATCGGAGAAGCAAGAGGATGTCTGTGTTGAGAGGATCGAGCACTCCTGGGCACGAATCATCCACTGGATTCGTGCCCCCACCTATGTCGCCAGAAAATACGTCTGACAACCCCTGAAACTTCAATTCCGGCCAAGACAGCCACCTAACACTGCTGAAATCAATTGAGGAAGAAGGAAGACCTAGGGAATCATTTTTACAGAAAATTATAATCTGAAGGGAGCATACCTGAGCTGACAACCGAGATGACCATCGAAACTCGCCAGAAGTCATTGGAGCTCGCTGGAGATAGCCTGAAACTTGATTTCTTCCACTCTCCGAGCTTCCTCTCTGATCCTAGACCTCTTTGGTTACTCTAATTGAGAGAAAACACCTTGGTGGCTCTCTACTCAATTTTTCCAAGTTTTTTTCTCTCCTTTTCTCTCCTCATTTTTCCTTGCAAATAGGAGGGTATTTATAGACTTGCAATGGCTAGATAGGTTGTTATGAGTTGTTGTGGTTAGAGTGGGAAGTAGTTAAGTTGTTATAGCGGAGTGGGAAGTGATTAAGGTTGTTAAGGTGGAGTGGAAAGTGGTTAAATTTGTTAAGGTGGAGTGGGAAGTGGTTAAGGTTGTTAAGGTAAAGTAGGAAGTAGTTAGAGTTGTTAAGGTAAAGTAGGAAGTAGTTAGGGTTGTTAAGATGGAGTGGGAAGTAAAGGTTGTTATGGTGGAGTGAAAAGTTGTTATAGATTATTAAGGTTTGAGAATAGGATTTAGGATTTGATTTAGGGTTTAGGTTAGGGTTTTGAATTAAGTTTAGGGTTTTGAGTTGAATTTAGGATTTTTAATCAAGTTTTGGATTTTGTTTAGGGTTTTTAGTTAAATTTAGAGTTTTTAATCAGGTTTTGAATTTTGTTTAGGGTTTTGAATTAATTCTATGGTTTTGAATTAGGTTTTTGGATTTTGAATTTGATTTAGGTTAGTTTTAGGGTTTAAGGTCTAATTACAAACATATGATGTGTCTACAATATAATATTCATTAAAATAGAAATAATATACCCTTAAATTTATTGTTTAATTTTGAATTAGTGTCAATGTTATGCCATATCTTTTGTAGACTCCACCTTGTTAGATTTATATAGTAGGTTTGAGAAATTTTGGACTGCACTGACTAATTACCACATTTGAGAAGATCAGATGGTCATTTTAATGGTGATGAATTTTCTTACAACAAACTTGTTTTGCTAGTTTCCATTACATCTACACATCAATCGTATCTCCCAAATTTATTTAGAGTATTATATAATTTAAGATTTATACAAAAGATTATTCAATTTCTTTATGATAATCTTGAGAAAGAATGGGCATCTTAACTGAATTAGTCATACTACATGGTCTTGGAATTTTAATGCTCACTAGGTAGTGCTTGTTGAGCTCCTTCTGTATTGTTGCTATTTTGTTCGATTCAAGACGATTAAGGGGCAGCCACCCTGCAAATTCTTGACAACAACTTAGATATTGCTGCAAAGGTTTTTCTTGGATGGTATTAGATACTGTCAGAGTATATAGTATGAGTCTTAGTGGGTTAATGAACTTATGAATCCTATTATCTAATATCCCACTATATATATATAATCTCTTCTCTATTAACAATATACTCTTCTTTTCTCAAATAACATGGTACCAGAGCCTGATTGAGAATCCTAACCACCAAAAGAAGACCCAGCCACCACCCAACCATCGCCAGCCACCACAGGTCCAGTGGTCAAAATAGGCCAAGACACCACCGGATCTGGTAGGTTCTGCTCTGTTCTCAATCTGACAATGCTCCAGGCCATCTCCTCCACCCTCTTAGCCGTCATCCAGCCCTTAGAGGCTCCTCCCGGCCCCCCACCGACCCTCCTCCACCGCCTAATGACCAGATCCGACAGTTCCAGTATCATTTTTGGGGCATCCAATGGTCTTTGCATCCACCATCGCCTATTCAAGTCTATGTTGTTGCTAGTAAGTGTGAAATATTCATGTTTTCATAGAATAATAAGTATATGTTCTAAATTTCAATGATTTTTGAGACCGTTATTACCTATATCAACCCTTTATACCCTACAAATCAGTTTTTTTTTTCCCACCAAATCAATCCTGTACAAATTTTGTTTATGACTTCTTCTCGTGATTCCTTACTTCAAGGCCCCATTGGTACATCCATCAAGTTAACCGATATGAATTATTTGTTGTGATCTCAAGCCCTCGAAACTTTTCTTGGTAGTCATCGAAAAGTACTTTATATTATTGTCTCTCCATCCGATGCCAAGGAAGCAATATATGAAGACTAATTAACAGATGATTGTGCGGTGATTTCATGAATGTTAAATAGTATAGATGACGGCATTGCTCGCTCAATCACAATATTGAAGCCTATAAAAAGAAACTGGGATACTCTTCGTAGTACCTATAGAAATGAGAAAAAATATTACAAAAGTTTGTGAGATATATGAATTGTTATTTACTCACAAACAAGGAAATCGCTCAAACTAGGACTTTTATAACACATTGAGGGCTCTATTAGGTAAGTTGGAAATACATCAACCTCTAGTTGCAGATGTCTATAAGTTGAGAGTACAAAAAGAAGTTAGTCAAGATGGTCATCGACCTGATTTAGCTAGTCAGATTCAAGGATAGATCCTTAGTGTTGACTCAGTCCTTATTCTCCAATACAGTTCTAAACATCGATTTCATATCAAACTTCAATCCAACAAAAATAAGAAACGTGTCGAACATCTGTGGAAATATCGGTAGAAGTAAGGTAAATTTACGAAAATTCATAGAATTGGTCAAAAACTTCTAATTTTGCTTTGAAACTCTAAAATACGCTAAAGTAAACAATAATCTACATTTAAGACTACTTAAATCAACTTTTCAAACATATATCATATTGAAATACACTATATGAACTTAATACAAATATTCTGAAGCATAAATAATTCGTAAAAATACTTAATAAATGTTTAAAAACAAAAGTACTCATAAAAGTTACTTTATATATGCTTAATACTAGAAAGAATGTCTTGATTTATTAATATCTTATTGTTCAGCTATGTTATGGTCACAATGTATTTGTCGTCAAATTTGGAACTTCCTAAACAATACATAATTGTTCCAAGACATATGGCTATAATGTATTTAATATTGTAAAATATGATAGTAATACTGTGACAATGACAGCTAAATTAGAAACTCTATTAAATACTTATTGAGCCTATTAAAGGAAGTACTCTTGACTTGGAGTACCTTGATAAGGTTATTACTCATATTATGTTTGTGATGGTATATAATTGAAGATGAAGCTCATATGTCATTCATTTTGTTTACTTGAGATAAAGGATAATGAAGTTCTCATCCATCCACTTTCAGAGATATAATATGATTGCCTACAAGAACAATCTCTAAAACAACTGTAGCCATAAAGATTTGTAGTATCATGAATATTTAAAGAGTCAAGTGACTATAACAAACTTCCCCTAATATGATTACTCCAAGAATCTAAATCTTTTGTTGTGTCTTCATGATATTTTCTTTTATAATGATACAACAAAAGATTAGATCTTGATGATTGTCGAACTCCATGATGTTCATCTTGCGTGACTTTCTCCTCTTAGATCTTCAATTCCATGTTGAATTACATATCCATTATCACCACTTGGAGTTCTACTACGAGAATATTCTTGTGAACTAATGTATTCTTCAACATTAATATCTATTTCAGCAACAATTCTTGAACTTAGTCTACTTTATGCTTCATCTAGTACTAATTGTCTATTTTTACGCAACCACACAAGTATAAGATCCTCATCTTTGTCTTCATTGTATATATATGCCAAATCAATTGAGTCAAAGTGATCGTTATCTTCTTCCTCTCCAATATGATTTATTTTCAACCTCATGTTATAGTACACAAACACAAGATCATTTAATTTTTGAGTTCCCAATCTGTTTCTTCTTTTTGTATGGATAAGATTAAATATACTCCTATTTCTTTCACAACCTGAAACTGAGACAGTTTGAGATAAAATCCTTAGTACAACTTTTCTCAAATCTAGACATCTGTTTCATTCCATATCCACCATTTACCTGAAATATGATATTAGATTATTAGTTTAATACCTATATTATGATGTAATATTATGAAATAAAATAAATAATACTCAAATCCTTACTTGAAGTTATCGAAACACAACCATGAATTGCTTAAGGCTCTCAAAATCCAAATATTTGATTTCTAAAGTATTTAATATCATTCAAAGCTTGTATTTGAATGTCTACATGTGACTCAAATTTCTTTATCACCATTCTCATGGAAAATGGTAACTCAGTACAATTTTCGAGTTCATGATTGTATTGGAACTACAAGTTCAGATAGTATGCTACATTAACAAAGAAAAATCGTTAAACAATCAATTATAATATAAATATAATTACGACAACGATTAATCTATATATTAAACTACTTACTAATTTCATACAAAGGGTGAAACATATTAGACCATCTTTTTTCGATAATCTTCAAGTATCCTTTTAATAATCTGTATGCTGCATCTTTCACAGCAACTTTCATCAACTTCATGGTCTCATACAAGAAACCTATTATAGGTTTCTTGTCACCATCTATCAAGCGAAAAACCTTTGAAACCAACTTCATTATGTTACCAACTTTCAAGCATCCTTCCAAAAAGGTTGGTTATTAATTATAAAGTTTATTTTCCTACCAATTGGAGTATCACTCTCATGATATTTATACCAAACTTGTGAATTAAACAAGTACTTTAATCCACCTCTTTTATCAATAATTGATTTGAGAGCAATATAATTTATTGTAAATCGAGTAATTCTAAGCCGAATCAAGTCTCCACTACAACACCTAGGTGACCTCATAAAAATCAATAAGTAGGAGTGATTGTAAATAAAATTTGTTACAACCTTTACTTCTCTAACAGTCTTCTCTACCAACTTTGTTTAACCAAAATCCTTAAGTATATTAATATAATGACTAACACATGGTGACCAACAGATAAGATACTTGGACATAAATTTTTCACCGACTTTTTTTAAATTACTGCCATTGTCAGAGACAATCTCGATCACATTTAATAGTCCCAATTGTTTAATAACTTCTATTGTTTACTTATAAAGTTATCTATGATCATTGATAACATCAGAAGCATCAATGGACTTTAAAAAAATTATGCAACCATCACAGTAAACCATGAAATTGATAATCTACTTTTTAATAGTACTTGTCCAACCATCGTACATAATAATGATCTCATAAGTTGACCATTGTCATTTCAAGCTATCAATATAGCTTTCTAATTCCTCCTTTTCTGATTTAAGATATTTATTCATTATATCATAATCAATTAGTGTTTTTACTCTCATACCTTCTTTGACTGCTACATCAAACATATATTATAAATACGGTCCTTTTATAATATTCGTTAAGATAATATTGAAAAACATATATTTGGCCACAACTTAACCAACTTTCTCTCTAATATTTCCAAACATGCCTTTGATAGTTTTCTACTTTGACTTTTCAATTCTACATGTTGCTGAATTTGGATTGTCATACAGTTGACTATGTACTCTAAACATTCCTGTAATACCTTTACCCTTATCTTTCTATACACTGCTACTACCACTTTCACTTCCTCTGACACTACCAAAACCATAAAATCTTTGAATTTGCTCTCTATATCATTCTTCATTTCTTAACTCCACTGTAACTCTCCTATACATGTCTCTCTCATCTTAAGTTTGACAATCTAGAGAATATACTGTATCATCTGAATCTAGTAAAACAATAAGCTCACGTTCTCCTTCATCGAATAAAATTTTCTTAAATATTTCATCTCTTTTCGTCCTATCACTTTTATTAGATTTTGTGTCCGTTAATAATTCTCTCATCACGAATGACAGTTGGACATGACTTACACTTAATGACATTACTGTCTCCATTAACAAGATATTGCTTCAATCTTGAAATACTCCTACTCATCATTCTCTTTCTACAGTACTTACATTCAATTTTCTGTTTGTCATTGTTGACAACATATCTATGCAACCATCCTGGATCGTCAGATCTAACAACTCTATCTTCATTGTCACTTTCATTACTTTAAGATCTATCAAAACTCGACATTGTAAAGATTGAAAACAAAAAATTAAATGAATTTAATTATATGAAAAAAAAAATACCCATGCATTTAAAATATGTTTCTTTATTTTTAAAATTTTCTATGATTTTTACAATTTTTCTAGATATTTCGTTTAATAATATGTACATTTAATATTATTTCTAATTTTCTACAAAATTTCAAAAATATCTTCATTTTTTCAGCTTCTTATTATTTTCCTCATTTCTTAACTTATTTTAGAAATATCTGAATGTTTATCAAAGTTTTCAATATTTTCCTAATTTTTTAATTATTTACAAAATATTCTGACTTCCTAATTTTTTTAAAGTTATAAATATTTTACTGATTTTTTATTTACTAATTTTTTATGATTTTATAGAATTTTTAGGTTAGATTTTACCTTTATTAGGTTAGATCTATCATTAATGTAATATCTATGTAATATTATGTTATTAACATTAAAATACCAAAAACAACATGTAAAATAAAAATAAACCTAAGATTTGTATTTTTATGGTAAATCTATTTACATCAAAACAAAAGAAGGGCATAAGACTCAGAAGGCACAACACAAGCAAGAGGCACGAACGACGGAGGGGACAAGAAGGAAAGGACGGAAGGCGCAGAGACAAAGGACGGAAGAAGGTGAAGGAACGGAGACAAGACAGCCACACTCGCACAACTACACGGGAGGGAAGGGGTAAAAGGCACAAAGGCACGAAAGACACATAAGCACGAAGGGCGAAGGAGGATGGAGGAACGAAGGCAACGACGACAACACTCGCATAGCGATATAAGAGGGAAAGGACAGAAAGCACGGGAGACAGGAAGAGTGAGAGAAAAAAGTTGAAGAAGAAGATTGGCATGAGTCATTTTGTCTGTATCGGTAGCAACGGGTAAGAGTGTCAGTCGATACGTGTTTTTATAGTATAAAAATTTCTCACTTTTGCTTGACATGCACGATACACCACCAACACACCCACTGACATACAGTAAATGAAGATATACCTGCAAATGTTGTTTCCCTTATTTTAAGAACCATGCTCTCCAATCAACCTTCTCCAAAGTATCATGAGTGTCTACAAGTTCTCCTGCAGTTGTCTAAGATAAGACAACCATAGTGTTATCCACAAGAGAACATGGACATAGATCTCGCGGTCGTGATGTTCGCAAATGTGACCATTATGGATGCAACAACCACACCTTAGACAAATACTGAAACAAGTTCAAATGGCCTCCACTAGCTCATCTTGTATTATCTGAGTCTTTTACTCCATATTCCACCCCTACAAATGTGACGATCTTCCAGACTGAGTATGACCAATTTCATCAGATGCGAGCCACTTTGTTTACTCAATATCCCTCCACTAGCTCATCCCATGCACTACTTCATGTACAAATGCATTGCTTACCTCCCACAATAATGATTGGATTATAGACTCACGAACCTCTTCTCACATGACAGGTACTCGAGATTTGCTCATCCATCTTTCCCAATTGTCAGACATTACAAACCTGCCTGATAGTTGGAGAAGGAGCAGTTCATACTTTATCGTATATAACCCTTAAAAAAGTTTTTTTGTTCCTAATTTCCCAATCAATTTGCAATCTATTACTACTATTACCAAATAATGATATTGTTTTGTAACCTTCTATCCGTTCCATTGTACCTTTCAGGATATGCACACAAGAAGGAGGATATATTTGGACCGTGAGCAAGACAACGGTGTTTACTTGCTACTTCATGATGATATTCCACGAGATCTTCCCACAATTGCTTCCACAGGTGAGTCTTCCATCTTATAGCATTGTTATCTTGGACATCCATCTCATCATCGTCTTTAGCAAGCCATTCCATGGATTTTCATTGAGTCCTTTGTGTGTGAGTCGTGTTACTTAAGCAAGCAACATCATGCTACCTACAAGCATCAGTCCTTGTCATAAGTCAAAAGTACTTTTGATTTTGTTCATTATGACATTTAAAGACCTACCCGTGATTCATCTATTTCAAGATATAAATACTACATTGTGTTTGTAGATGATTTTTTTTGTGTATCTTGGATTTATCTCTTGAAGGATAGACAACATATATTCAATATTATTCGAAATTATTTTGCTGAAATTATAAATCAATTTTCTATTTTATCTAAATTTTTCCACATTGACAATGCATTAGAGCTTTTACAAAATAATCTTCAGAATTATTGCATCTTACATCAAACCCATGTACACATACTTCTCAATAAAATGATATTACTGAACACAAATATCGACACATTTTATATGTGACCCACACAATCATGATTGAGAAACAAACTCCTAAGTATTTGTAGTCAAATGCAGTGCTTACTGTAGTAAATATGATTAATCAAATGCCTTCTACTCCTCTTAGAGGAGAAATACCACTTTGAAGATTATGTCCTTCCCAAGAACTTTTTGTTCTTCCTCTTAAGGTATTTAGTTGTGTTACCCTTGTCCAGAATCACACACCTGGACTTGATAAACTAACTCTCAGATCACTCAAATGAATCTTTATTGGATATTCAAGAACTCAAAAAGGGTATAAGTGTTTCCATCCACCTACTTATCGTTACATTATTTCTACAGACGTCATTTTTCTCGAGTCGAAGTCCTACACTGATGTTGCTCAGTTACTGAGTCCATTCCTCTTCCTTGTCCTGTCTCTATGAGCCACACTCAGTATGATTTGCCTGTGCAGATTAACGAGCAAGCCCCCAAGCCCTTACATCGTTGTTAACAACAAACCATACCTCCTATGACCGACTCTACTCCAACTCCGATATCTACAGATCCTTCCATTGACTTTCCGATAGCTCTACGTAGAAGTACTTGGTCCACTACAGTCCATCCACTCTCTAACATTGTTTGTCACGCCCCAAATTTTCCACAATAATTTAAACAAATTAAATTACGGGAAAACTAAAGCTAAACAATAAAATATCAAACCACCAGGAACCTGTGTGTGCGGCTAGCAGACTCCACACTATATGCACTACGCTAAACCAAACGCATGCCT
>JAMKQA010000808.1:0-60464 GCA_024699735.1 Posidonia australis | reverse complement strand
ATTTCCGTCTTTCTCTCGACACTACCGACATGCACGACATGCCACCGACATTTCACGGACATACAGTAAACACAGATTTTCCCCTGAATGTCGTTTCTTCATTTTCAGATTCCGACATGTGTCGGCGAAATTTCGCCGACACATATCGATGTTACGAACACTGATCGTGAGTGAGTATGAATGGGATTGTGACAGTAAACAGGGAGACAAGTCCTATGACGAGATGTCGTTAAAAGCGACAAATAGCTTGAGGAAGACGGTTGAGAAATTTGTCACAGAATGGGAGTCAGCGAGAGGGACTCTCGAGCTTTGGCTAAGGAACTTGGATGCTGACCTGAGATGAGCAAGAAATTAGAGTCAGAACCTGAGACAAAAAAACGCGATGCATTACTTATTATGGTGGTATGAATGATACATATGAATATGACTGTTTTTAATACGCGCTCTCTCACCATTTAAGTGTGTCTTATGGAGCTGTTTACTTCAGACTCTCCTATAAGTATATGAGTCTCCAACTCAGGATAGAAAGTAAGTCTATACTCTAAATTTTGCCAAAGTTCAGGCAAAACCTCGACCTTGCCAAAGCATAGGTTGTATTCTCTACTAACATCGACACGACCCCGAATACGGGGGAATATACCGACATCCTGTCATACATCAAAGTAATAAAATGATAAATCGGGACTGTTCTTCGTAAATTGTGGGTCGGCTCAGGAGAAGGGAAGATGTATGTTCCCATATGATGCTTTTTACTTGTATTTTATTAAATCATGAAAAAAAAGGGAAGTGTTTGTTTGTCTTTAGTTGTGCCTACATTGTTCCTTTTACTTGCAAGTTTTTTTAGATTAACCAATAAAGGAGGAACATATGCCTTTAATTTCCTTAAAATTAATGCCAAAAACTATCAAACAAGACATGCAAACATCATATATCAAGCAAAAGATATGTTTATGGCATGTATTTGTTTTGTGATCATGTGGTGAAAAAAACAAACATCATATCAAAAGAGATAAATCACGACATGTGCAAGTGCAGTGGCATATCATATGTGTGTAAAGTAAATCAACCATGAAACAAAAGGCATGAAGTGATATTGAACAACGCAAGTATGAGTAAGTAAACACGTAAAAAAAGGCAGGCAAGTGAGAAAAAAACTAGAGGCGAAAGACAGAGTCTGTAATCCCCAGTAGAGTTGTCAGTTCTTGTGATCATGTCAATGACTGACCTGCTAGTCGGGTATGAAAGTCGAACTTGTGGACCGATAAGGTTACGAAGAAGAAGCGAATATGAGGAAAGATGTTCAATTCGAAAACATCAAAACAAGTGAGATAAAAATGGATAAGGAAAATGAGTCACCATCTAATCTATTAAATCGGAAAACGAGGAAAATTGTACAAAGAAATGAGTCGAAAATAATGCGAGTTTCAAAAGGAATGTTTTGTGTTGGATGGATATGACACATGGGTCATTGTGTGCCAAAGAAAGAGTGAGGACTTGTGTTATGCATGGGGAAGGTATTAAGTATCCCCATATGTCCAATAAATCGGTCTTTTTCAGCTTAATCGCTTGTATATGTGGCAATATAGGCGTTTGAATGTCGATGAGTGTATGTGTTGAGGCATGGGACGATGCATTGGAAAACGTGTATGAAAATATGAACAAGTGAGGAGAGTGACTAAATCTGAGTAGAGGAAAGTGTTATTAAGCTCGATTGGAAGTCATTAAGCTCGATTGGTTGTGAAAGAGGATCGGGAGTCCAAGCTCTCATTCGGGATGCCCAAGAGGATAGGAGGGGAAGAAATGAAAGCGCCTGGATAGTTGGTGCCATGTGCTCAAAGGCTGTTAGCGTCACATAGACTCCTCGCCGTTTGTTGGTGGAATACGGCGAATATGCAACGTAAAAAAGAATGCCAAGGTAGAATAAAATAGAGAAACAATCCAATGTAATAGGAAATAACCAAGGAAAGGGATGGAATGAATTCGAACCGGAGTCGACCAGGAGAGGATGCTTCTTGGTGTGGTGCAACTATGACTTGGGTGAAGCTTTGGGACGGCTTTCGTAGGTTGGATTGGGACTGAGGTGTGTCGTTGGGGCTCAGGAAGGGTCAGGGAACTCATGTCGTTACAAAGGTTTGGTGCAAGTAGAAATGAGTGTTCTCAGGTGGAGGTTGGTCATGGGAGGCTCTGTGGTTGGGTGGTGACGTCGGGTTTTTGGGTGATGATTTGTAGACTGATGGGAGGAGAAGTGATTAGAGAAGGTAAGGTTTAGAGCTACGAGGGAGAGCTCTAACGATGAAGGAAGGTGATGAAGAGGTGACGAGGAAGAGTGATGGAGGAAAAGGTATTCTCGTTGAAGGTGGTGGGTTGTTTTATAGGGAGTTGGTTGGATTGGAAGCCATTGATGTATAACTGCCCCCTACAGGAAGGGCTGAGATTTGATCAGGGAGGTTTGATTGGGATTTAAACTTACAAAGAGTATATTATGGTCCTGATGTAAAGTGGACCATGCTGAGATCCACGTGGGTTAAGAGGAAGTAAGGATTTGATGTCCTTTTTGTGAAAGGACAACTTAATCTTTCGCCTATCATTACTGACTCAAGGCATCCATGGTCCAAACCTGTGGTACCTATACGTGGATTGAACACGTGGTCGGCCAAGTTCAAGCATTGCTACTTGGATTTTGCTCCGTTCCATTAAGCATCTGGACCACAAACAAGTTTGGGTTGATGGTATTGGTTGAGGTTTAGGTTTTAGGAGTATATTAGAATATGGACATCAAATTCAAAATCAAGTAGCAATGAGTGGAGGAGTCCATCTATATATAACTATAAGTCTCAGTCCTTACTTTTTGAATATGGGACTATTTCAACACTCTCCCTCACTTGTGGCCTATTTTAGGTTCAACAAGTGTTTCTTTTGAACATTGGTGAATGTGTGTAGACTTGAGCTCATTTGGACCTCTTTTGGCTCGGATACTATATTGAAAATATAGACATCTAATTCAAGACCAATTGGCCATGAATGGAGGAGTTCATTTATATGTAACCATAAGTCCTAGTTCTCATTTTTTCAATGTGGGACTATTTCAACAGAGTAAAGATGGATTTGAATGGGATGTTGGATGGAAAAGGAGATGGTTGGGTCAACCACTCAGAGTACATTCTTCTGGAGTAACTGGCCAATAGGCGATTGCAAACCTAAGGTGTCTACAGATGTAAAATTGAACCTGTAAGCCTTTTGAGTATTCAAGGGTTGAAGAGCTTCCTTATTTGGGAGGAAATTGAGGAGAACATCGGGAAGGTCAGCTGTCAATGTGGCACAGAAATTGCGTTAACATAGAACTAATTTCTGGCATGATGTGTGACAGCTAAAAAACCTCTTGAAGTTAGTTTTCTCATTCAGGTTAGTTTCTCTAATAAAAAACATACCTCAGTTGCTGAGATCAGAGGGAATGGTGGAGAAAAATGTTCTTGGCATCCAAGCTTCATGACAAACTTGGAAGACCCAGAAAAGCAGCAATATGTTGAGTTATTGTAGAAAGCAGGTGGTCCATAATTCCATATGACCAGGGCAGGATGATGAAGTTGGATGGAACTGTGGCGATGGACTCACTGTAAATAGGATCTACAAATGGCTTTACAAAATGAATGACACAAATAACTTGAGAAGTAGAAAAAAAGGCTTTACTCGCTTCTGTAGTCCCCCTGCCTAATGCCTTTGGCTGTCATATATTGAGAGCACTTGTATATCATCAAAAATTGTTAGAGGTGTGAGATCCCATCTTGTGCTAAAAAAAGGGGAAGTGGTTGTTGCTTCTATACATAATGGTTGACATTTACATTACATTACATTACCGCATAACTGACTTTGACTTTATTACTAAACTAAACTGACTTCAATGGTTACAATCCACTCTGCCTGTTATGCTCTATCATGTCTAACATCTAGTACTCTTCTGTTGAGGACTTGTACTGCTTCTTTTTATCAAGCTTTTAAACCATGTCCTTAAAAATTGAAATTCTGAGAATATAGAGATAGTGCACATTCTTCTTTCCATGTTTTGAAGAAACTGTACTGATTCTTTTTATCAAGATTTTAAATCATGTCTTGACTCACTTGTACATTTAATTTTACGAAGAGGGAGAAAATAGGGAACATGAATTATTATCTCCTCTAACAATATAGATGGTGCATCTGATTATAACAATATTGCTATCATGATATGATTCGATTTTCATGGTGAATAAGAAGCATTCTTTTCTTTGAACTTTGACTCCTTTCTTTCTGGATCACACTCTTGACAATCAACCATATTCTTGAAGTTTATCATTCTCCATGTTTTATGGTGTGTCGATAGAGAAAACAACAAACCTAGTGCATAAGGCTACCATCAATGTGGTACTAGGAAGGGTCTATATGTACACATCCTTAGCATTCAGAGAGGTTGTTTTTGTGAATTGAATCCTTGACGCTCAGATGGAGCAACCTTGCAGTTGCTAAAGGCCCTAAAAATACTAGGTTATGGTATTCTTTTTCTTGTTGTATAACTAGGATACATAAAGATTGTTAAACTTATTAATTAGCTATTAGTCTATTTGGGTAATTAGATATCTATTTACTAGATGCTCCTATATGTAACTCCTATCATCAATAATAGACAATTTTCATTCTTTCTCCCTTTCACACAAGGTATCATTAGCAAGGTTTTTTAAAAGAAAAAAAGGGGAGAGGAAACTCTAAGCCGTCGAACCACCTAGTAGTCATTGGTGCTTGAAGCTTCTATTTTGCCATCAGCGTTGGCTTTACGAGCGTTCCTGCCCTTCCGTTGGCCCTCCAACCCCTTTGCAGCGTCTCTTCCATTGTCACTAGCCCCTCTAGGATGTCCTTTGCCACTGGCCTGCCCCTTCAAGGCCTTTTCCACTCCTAGCAGATAGCAATGGGTGTTTTGTCTCCACCATGTCTGGTCTTCCCGACATCTCAAGTGGCTTGGCAACTGTGTCAGTGATTGTTTCGTCATGATCTAGGCTATTGACATCTCTCTACTTCTATTTGGTGCTCCTGGATTGAAACTGCATGTTTGGGAGGTTGATCATATCATTTTTTCATACCCAAATTGAGATTGCATGTTTGGAAAGTTATCTGTGACTCTTTATTATCATTTTTTTTCCATTGTCCCTGTCCATTCGGATCCTTTCTTGTTGCTGTTCATCTCTGATAAGATTGTGTTACTGCTAATCTTGGTAATTTATGGCCTCATTTTCCATGTTTAGAGATGTATTTACGAAGAATTTAAGTAGTACATCTGTTTGGCTCAATGGACAGAATTATATGCTTTGGTCTCAAGCCTTTGAGACGTTTCTTGGTGTCCATTGAAAGATTTGTTATCTGACAAATGATCCTCTAGATATCAAGGATGTTGCTTATGAAGACTAATTTACTGATGATTTTGTTGTTATATCTTGGTTTGTCAATAGTATGGTGGAGGATATTTTTAGAGGTATAATGATGTTCAAACTTACCAAGAAGATCTGGGATACTTTAAAGAGCGTTTATGGTTATGAGAAGAATATTTCCAGGATATATGAGATTTATAAGTAGATTTTTGCTATTTGCTATTTGCTATGCTGATTACTTAGCATAGGACTACTTCACGTCCCTATGTGTACTTCTGAATGAGTTGGTGATTTATTAACCCTTTGTAGCTTGTATCTTCAAGATGAGAGTGTTGTGAAGAGCTCACTGTTACTGTTTTTATGTCTGGTCTCAACCTAGAGTTGGGATTAAAGATATGGGGACAAATTCTTAGTGCTGAGACCATTTTTTCTTTGTAGTCTGCGTTCTTAAGAGTCTTATAGATTTTTACTATTACGCCAATTGCTGTTCGAGATCAATCTACGATGCTTGCTCTTTCTCGTGGTCGTGGTCGAGGTCATGGTGGTCGTTTTACAGGGAGAGGACGACTTTAGTGTGAGCATTGTGGTAAGTTTGACCACTTATATGATAAGTGTTGGGTGAAGTTTGGTAAGGTCCTGTATATCTCATTTGCTTATGCTATTACAGAGACATCCTCTATTACATCACTTACAGACTAGCTTACTCAGACGGTATTCATTTCTCATGTTGACTATGAGCCGTTTATGCAGTTGTAAGTCAACTAGTCCTCTGTTATAATATGTTATGCTTCTGCTACAGGTATTAGTGTCTTACTAGCTTCTAGGGTTAGTTCCTAGATGTGTTTCCTCTCACATGTTAAGTACAAAAGACTTTTTTACTCGTCTTTCTTAGTTATCCGATTTTTGTTCCGTTTCTATTGTTGATGTTTGTATCTATCTAGTGTCTAGGGAAGGTGTTGTTAGAGTCTTTTCTCATATTACACTTGATAAAGTTCTTTATGTTTTTGATTTTTTATGAATCTTTTGTTTATTAGGCTATTACACAATAATTATACTATTTTGTAACTTTTTTTCTCTTCATTATATCTTTTAGGATTTACAGACGAGGAAGAGAATTGGTTTGAGTTGTGAATGTGGATATAGTGTGTACTTACTTGTTTATGATGAGATACCTCGAAGATTAGTATCTCTTGCATCTACACAGGAGTCATCGTTACTGTGCCATTATTAGCTCAATCACCCATCTTAATGTAAGCTTCAACAAATTTTACCTTGGGTTTTTGTTAGTTTTTTTGTTTATGAGTCATATTAGTTAGGTAAACATTACCATGTTATTTATAGACATTTTAGTTGAGTGATTGTAATGTCCGAGTCCTACTAGAATGTCGTCTATGTTTAGTCATAGGTATTATATTGTGTTTGTTGATGACTATTTATGTGCACCTTAGGTTTTATTTCTTTGAAATCGTATTCAAGTTCTTGATGCAATTTTTTTGCATAAATAATAAATCAGTTTGTCGTTACTTCAAAAAATTTTCACACTAATAATGCACTTGAATTTGTTCAAATTGAACTTCAAAATTACTATGCCACTTTTGACGTTCTTCATTAAACTACTTGCCTTCATATATTTCAATAGAATGGTGTGGTTGAACGTAAACATCGATATATTCTAGATGTTATATGTACTATTATGTTGTAAATGAATGTTTCAAAGTAATTGTGATTTGATGTTGTCCTTGCTATTTCTTATTTTATCATTAGAGTGTCATTTGCTCCTCTTGATGGTGAAGTGACTCTCAGGCATTTGCAACCTGAGAAGGAGTTACTTTCTTTGCCTCCTAGAGTGTTGGGATGTGTTGTTTTTCTTCAGAATCTGTCTCTCGGTCTCGACAGACTATCTCTTCGGTCTATTAAATGTGTCTTGGTTGGGTACTCTAGGACTCAAAAAAGGTATTAGTGTTTTCATTTATCTAGTCATTGTTACATTATTTCTACTGATGTTATCTTTTTTGAGTCCACACCTTGTTTGGATTCTGTTGAATCTACTACAAATAGTGTTCCTTTAGCTCCACCTGTTACATATGATGATTATTCTTTTATTGTAGAACAAAATTTGCCTCGTCCTTTGTAGGTTTATTGTTTTCGTTACCAACTGTCACAAGCTTAGCCATCCTCTGATATGTCTATGGATCCACCTACTTCTATCTTAGACTTTGATGTACCTATTGCTAAACAGAAGGGTTAATGTTCCATCATAGTTCATCATATTTTCTATTTTGTATCCTATGACCATCTTTCATCTTCGTTTTGTAGCTTTGCTTATTTATTTTTAGTCTATTTTCAAGAACTATCAGGAAACACTTCTTGTTTCTCATTGGAAAGTAGTTATGGATGACGAAATGGTAGTATTGGTGTCTCGCATGGGACTTGGTTGTTCGCCTTGCAGATACCAACATGATCACTTGTTGATGGGTGTTTACTATCAAGCATAAGCTAGATGGACAACTACAAGGCTTGTTTGGTTACTCTTGGCTTCATATAAACATATGATGTTGACTATGTGGAGACTTTTTTACCTATCGTTCGTCAAAATTCTATACTAATTCTCTTGTCCATTGTCATAAGTTAGTCATGAGAACTATGTTAGCTTAATGTTAAGAACGTTTTTCTATATAACGATTGGTTTGAATATGTAGCAATCGTTAGGATATGTTGCTTAAAGGGAGGATCATGCATGCTTACTTAGGAAAGTAATTCATGACCTCAATAAAGTCCACAAGTATGGTTTGAGAAGTTCAATAGTAGAGTTGTTATAGACAGTGGTTTCCTGAGATGTGTAGTGGATTATTCAATGTTTTACAGGAAGATAAGAGATTGTGTCATTCTGACAATATATGTTGATGATATCTTATTGATAGATAGTGACTTTGTAGGAATGAGTCAGATGGAGTTATTTCAAGGCTTATTTTGTTACTAAGGATATCAGAAAGTCTAAGTATTTTTTAGGTATTGAGTTTATCTATGTTAGTGTAATGTCCTCAAATCGGACGTTATCGGAAACTAAATTGCTACTAAACTAGGATTAAATGCACTAATAAAGAAATTAAGATATAATCTACCCAGAATCTGTGTGGTTAGTGGCTCTCGTCTACAAATATCGGACTGGATTGTGCTTCAGTTGAGCACTTGAAAAACAGGACAATACAAAAACACGCGTGAGTGACTTCTAAGTCATCCAGTACACGTCTATTGAAACCTTGATGGGAAAACCTCTAATAGTCAAATTCTAGGTTCTCAAAAAAATCAAAACAAAACTCTTTAAATCTCTTTTTGGAAATTCTTAACAAAACATGTCTTCTCTAGGAAATCTCTTTTCTGAAAATCTTCATGTTTTTCTCAAAATATTTTCTGTTTTTATTTTAAATTCTCATGCTTTAATGTTTTTTTGAAAATAATTCTAGACTAGACTCCAGCCTAATCTCGAATCTTAAATCTGGCTAAAACACACTTTTTGGTTGGAATTTGCCCTAAAATACTATTCTCATCTTAGTTAAAATCTGGCTAAAATTTAGAAGTCAAAATTTACCTCGATTTTAGTTTAAAATTAAAATAAAATCTCAAATTTAAAAATCTTTTCTAATACTACTTTGATCAAAGATGACCTGATCACAAATAGTTGGAGAGACATTAACCTCAATCTCCTGTATTGTCACGATAAAAGTTCACGTGCAGACATATCATTGTTTCAGCCAATAGGCCTCACTAATCTTTTATAGTTTTCTCTTTCTTGTTTGCACAGAGATGCGTTTTCCTAATGTTCCTGTGGATGTTTGAGTACACAAGTCTTCTTATCCGGTCTAATCAATACTTATTCTTTGGACACCCGGTCTCTCTAATCAGGGTTAGAATTTTGGAAATCTCATTCTGAAAACATGAATCTTTCTTTAAAATCTTTATTCTAAACCTTTTCCATTATAGAGATCTCTTTTATAAAACATTTCTTTTTTGAAATATCTTCTCTGTAATTCTTGCTTAAATTTCAAGAATTCCTATTAAACAAACATGTCAAAATACACAAATCAGACATTATTACATAATTGGGAAAAACTCAAAAAAAATCAAGTCTAGGTCTTAATTCGGTAGATTGAAATCTTTTGATATGTCGAAGATTTCTATTTGCCGAAAGAGACTAAAAATCTGAATGTGACTCTAGTCCTAATTTAGCAGATCGAAACTTAATGATCAGTCGAAATCTCCTGATTTGACAAATTGAACCATTTTGGCATGTCGAACCAGACGATTTTTGAAAACTAGCCTTTCCTTATGACAGTTGTTCGCTGGAATTAGGATCTTTGACGGATCCCTTTCTGATGAGTCACAAATTTTACATAAAACTACATTACTAGCATGCCAAAGTTACTTCTATTTGGGACAAGTTTCATAAAAAATTATTGAATATTGTTTGAGATACAAAATCAAAAGCCAACATGATACACCTTAAGCCACTGTAGCAATGTCTTGCAAAAATTTACTAAAACTCTTGATAAATCATGGAAAATTATCAAATTATCATACAATCATGACTTTATGCTAACCAGCTCATTTTTATGCTTTTCAACTAAAATTAGAACGTTAATAACAAATCTAAAGCTTGAACTGAAAGAAGAGATAGAGGACGGGAACGCGTACATTCAAGTTGGTTTTCGATGATTCCTTCTCTTTCGGCAATCTTTCTCTCTCATCAGCATCCCTCTAGGCTCTCTGGTCTCCGACGATCCTCTCCTCCACCAACGATAGTTACTTCTTCTCTCTCTTTCTTTCTTTCTTTGGTTTTTCTCTTTCCCTCTCTCCTTCTCTCGGTTTGCCGCCCCTAGTGCCTCCACTTTCTCACCATTTATATCCCTTGCCTCATTGTCGTCGTTCACCGCCTATAGACTTGAGGATATCGGAGTATCGACGATGTGGTATGGCTTAAAGTTATGGGTAAACAGTGGTTGACGGTGACCACTGTGTAGAGTTGACTCTGGTTCCACCTTGGTCCCATACACATGTATGTGGCACACGAAAGTCTAAAATACCACACAGTAAGAGAATTATTAGAGATAAATATCAATTAATAGAGAAAGTTCAACACAAAATCACAATACATAACTAATTATTCAGATTACAAGAATTTAATTACATTTATTCTAGACAATCTAGACACAAATGTTATATCTTAACTCCCTTAAAAGGAATTTCGTCTTTGAAATTTTTTCTATACCATGCCAAAATATCAGCTTCACACTCCCATGTTGCCTTTTCTGTTCCATGGTGAGCTTCACACTAGCGAAATGATTCTATTTTTGAGGACTTATTCTTTCTAGTTTAATATCTGTACGTCTTCTGCCACTAATAAGTCCTGTTGAAGCTCTTCTGGTTGTACTAGAATAACCTGGGACGCGTCCGTCAAATACTTCATTAACATTGACACATGGAATACATTGTACACACTAGATAGCTTTGGTGGTAGGTCTAACTTATACGTCACCTCATCAACTTCTGATAATCTGATACGGTCCAATGCAATGGGGGCTTAGTTTGCCTCTTTTCTCGAATCTTGCGATCTCTTTTGTTGATAACACTTTTAGGAAAACGAAATTTCCTATCTCGAATTCTAAAAGCCTTCGCTTCCATTTTACATATCTTTTCTATCTGTTCTGTATTGTTAGCAATCTCTTTCTGATCAATTCCACTTTATTCTTGTATTACTGCACTATTTTTGGTCTCACTAACTATCGCTTTTCTATCTTATTCTAGTAAGTGGGTGTTTTACATGGTCTTCCATAAAGTATCTTATACGGAGTTATCCCAATGTTGGAGTAATAATTGTTATTGTAGGCAAACTCTACCAGCAGCAGATGATCCTCTCAACTGCCTCCGAAATCCAAGACACAGGCCTATAGTATATCTACCAATGTTTGGATCGTCCTTTCTGTTTGACCATCAGTCTGAGGATGGAAAGTGGTGTTAAAGTTCAACATCGTCTCAAAAATCTCTTGCAGTGCTTTCCAGAATCTCGATGTGAACCGAGTGTCTCGGTCAGATACTATCGACGCTGAGACCTCATGTAGTCGGACTATTTCGATCACGTATAATTCTGCTAGTTGCGGTAAGAGAAGACTCACTCTTATAGATAGAAAGTGTGCTGTCGTATTGAGTCGGTTGACGATCACTCATACAGTATCATTCTTTCTCGTGATCTTGGGCAATCTTGTCACAAAATCCATCAACACGTGTTTTTATTTTCAAACTGAACTATCTAGAGGTTACAGAGTCCCTTTGGGTCTTTGATGTTTTATTTTTACCATCTGGTAAGTTATACACTCTACCATATGCTCAGTAATTTCTTTTTTTATCCTAGGTCATCAAAAATTTCTCTTTAGATCTCTATACATATTGGTGTTTCCTGGGTGAATTGTGTACCGATAGGCCTTGTCGAGTAAAATTTTCTTTATTTCTTCTATCTAAGGCACGTACAATTGTAGGTCATACCTCAACCTATCATTTGCACCAATTGGGAAATGAGACGCCTCTCCCACCTCGAGCTTCTACCAGGTGTCCCTTACGAAAAGGGTCTAACTGTTGAGCTACCACAACAACTTCTATCATTTTTGGACGAATAGACATGTTCGCCAATAAAGTCCTCATAGCTCCTTAAGACTGCTTCTGTGGTCTACACTCGACCAATCCCTTCATCAGGTGTCATTCCTTAATCATCAGGTTGGCTATAACATAGGTGCACCTACTTAGTGCGTCCACGACTATGTTTGCTTTGCCTGGGTGGTATGATAAGTTGAAATTATAATCTTTGATATACTCCATCTATCTTCTCTGTCTCAGCTTCATATCAAAATATACTTTAAGCTTTTGTGATCTGTGAAGATTTCAAACTGTTCATCATATAAATAGTGTCTCCAGATCTTTAGAGTAAACACCACTGCAATCATCTCTAGATCGTGGGTGGGATAGTTTTCTCGTGGTCCTTTAGCTGTCGGGAGGCATATGTTACTATCTTCCTATATTGCATTAGAATGCATCTTAACTCGGTCCCATAGGCATCACTGTACACTACGAAACCTCCACTACCAAGCGGCAATGCTAGAACTAAGGCTGTGACCAGACGATTCTCACAATCTTCAGCTCGTTGAAGCTCTTCTCGCAATGTTCGTCTCAAGCAAATAGAGTCTCTTTTTAAGTTAATTCAGTCAACGAAGCTATAATCTTTGAAAAGTATTGTATGAATCTCTGGTAATAACCTGTTAAAATGAGAAAACTTCTGATTTCTGTCATTGTTGTTGGTCTGGTCTAACTGCTTGTTGCTTCCACTTTGGCTGGATTTACTTTAATGTCTTCTCCCGAGATAATATGTCCAAGGAAGGTTGCCTCTCTTAGTCAGAACTCGTCCTTGGAGAACTTGACATATAATTGATGTTAATGTAATGTATCCAATATGGTCCTGAAGTGTATTTGCTAGATCTTTATATTCGGAGAATATACCAATACGTTATCTACAAAAACGACGATGGACTGGTCCAAGTAAGGCCTGAATACTCTGTTCATCATGTCCATGAAAGTTGTTGGTGTATTCGTCAGTCCGAATGGCATTACCAGGAATTCATAATAGCCATATTAGGTTCGAAAGGTCGTTTTATGCACATCTGTCTCTCGGATCCTGAGCTGATGGTACTCGGATCTCAAATCTATCTTTGAGAAAACTGACGCTTCTTACAGTTGGTCAAATAAATTGTCGATGTTGGATAGTGGATATTTATTTTTGATAGTGCCGAGATCAATTAGAAACTCTACTTCTCTGTGTAGCGGCATCTCAAGTAGTTCCTTTGGGAATACGTTTGGGTATTTTTCGACCACTGGAATGTCTTGTACCCCGAACACCGGTGAGGAGGACATCGTCATACTGGCCAGATATCCTAAGCATCCTTTAACTAGATGGTGGTATGTCTTGATTGTCACGATCACTTTTTTGGGTTTTCTCGACTTTACTCTTTGTATCATACATCACTCCTGGTTTGGACACTCCACCAGAACCCTTTTCTTGGCATAGTTTATCATTACTGTGTGTTGTGCTAGCCAGTCTATTTTTAGAATAACATCGTACTCTTGCATCTTCATAAGAATTAAATTGGCCTGGAAATCTGTCTCCTAGTTGAATATTGACTGATTGTAAATACTTCCATGTCAGATTGTGTTTTCCCAATGGAGTTACTACATTAAGCTGAAAAACTAGTTTAGTTGGTCTGTCTTCAATTTCGACCGCAAATGGCTCAGAAATAAAGGAAAATGAGCTTCTTGAGTCAAATAAAACTTGGACTATTCAGTCAGTCACGACAAAAGATCCTAACATTCACATACAACATAGTCACAACTATTATTATTATAGATATCAGTGTTAATTATACAAAGGTTCATAGTACAACACAGATTACATATATCTATAATAATCCTTAGTGCTCCTTATCTTTTATAATATCTCTTGTGGAACCAACATCTGGAGTAGAGATGGAGAAAACTCTTCATTTAGTAGGTTGTTAGGGCATGTCTCCGACTGCCTTCTAGGGTTCAATGTAACTCTTTTGGAAATGCCCAGCCTTACTGCAGTTGTAGCACATTACGTAGTCTATCCTCTTGCCATCGGAATTTGCATTGTGTCGCTGTGTGCTTCATCCTCTTGTAGATATTTCAAGGTCCTCTTCTTGCATCATTAGTGGAACTGATCTGGTGGGTCTGACACTACTCTTCCCAGCAACATTGTTTTCTTTCTCCATGACAAACTCAGAGCGCTTCTTTCTCTTCTTTTTATTGCTTCTTGAGCTAACTGAACTTGATATGCGAGAAGTTGAAGGCCACTGAGAGAATCTCTTCCCCTTTCCTTTGAGATGCTCCTCTACCATTGGTCAGCATCACCATTGAGTTGGAAGGTAGCTAGTTAGATCTACTTTTCTACTGAGCACTCCATGTCTTTTTGGATTTTCTCTATCTCTAGAAGTTGAGACTTACATTCTTTTGACTTGCAACGGTCGTCCAGGATTGGCGTGCTCAGTCGACGAAATTGTGTGATCTACAGGTCATCCTTGGCCTTTTCCTTGTGATTGCCACCAAGGGATTAGATAAATCCTTGCATCATCTCACCTATCTCTTATCTCATGTCCTTCTAGGTATCTTCGCCTGTTCTACGTTAGACTTCTGATGCTGAGGTCATGCCTCATCCTCGACCTCTCGGTATTGTGTTGCTAACACAAAACTCAAAAGTCAAGTGCAATTCTCTCTTTTTGTGTATTCCTATGGAGGCACTAATTCAGACACCACCAAGTCGATGTATTTAGTGCAACCTGGTGTTCTGATATTACTTTGTAACGTCTTCAAATCGAACGCTATCGAAAATTAAGCTGCTACCAAACCAGGATTAAATGCTATAATAAAGGAATTAAACTGTAATTTACCCAAAACCTACGTGTGCGACTAGTGACTCTCGTCTACAAACATTGAACTGGATTGCACTCCAATTGAGCACCTGAAACAATACAAAAACACGTGTGAGTCACTTCTAAATCATCCAGTACGCGTACACTGAAACCACGGTAGAAAAACCTCTAATAGTTAAATTCTAGGTTCTCAAAAAAACCAAAACAAAATTCTTTAAATCTCTTTTGGAAAATTCTTGACAAAATATGTCTTTTCTAGGAAATCTTTTTTTCTGAAAATCTTCATGCTTTTCTCAAAATACTTTTTATTTTAAAATCTTATGCTTTAATGCTTTTCTGAAAACAATTTTGGACTAGATTCCAGCCTAATCTTGAATATCAAATCTGGTTAAAACACACTTATTAGTTGGAACTAGTCCTAAAACGTTATTCTCATATTAGTTAGAATTTGGCTAAAATTCAAAAGTCAAAATTTAGCTGGATTCTAGCTTAAAACTAAAATAAAATCTCAAATTTGAAAATCTTTTCTAGTATCACCTTGATCAGAGGTGATTTGGCCACAAATAGTTGGAGAAGCACTAACCTCAATCTCTTGTATTGTCACGATAAAAGTTCCCATGCAGTGATGCCATTGTTCCGATCAACGGGTGTCATTAATCTTTTCTCTTTTCTCTTTCTTGTTTGCACGGTGATGTGTCTCTCTTAATGCTTCTCTAGGTGTTTAAGTACATGGATCTTCTTTTCCGGCCCAATCAGCATCTATTCTCTAGACAACTAGTCTCTCTAATCGGAGTCAAAACTCTAGAAATCTCATTCGGAAAACATGCATCTTTCTTTAAAACTTTATTCTAAATTTTTTCATATGGAAATCTCTTCTATAAAACATTTCTTTTTTGAAATAACTTCTCTGTAATCCTTGCTTAAATATCAAGAATTCTTACTAAACAAACAAATCAAAATACATGAATCACACAATATTGCATGACTAGGAAAAACTCAAAAAAATTAAGTTTGGAATCTTAATTCGGCAGACTGAAATCTTTTGGTATGTCGAAAGAGACCTAAATCTGAATGTAGCTGTGGTCCTGATCTGTCAGATCGAAACTTAACGGTCTACCGAAATCCCTTGATTCGGCATATCGAACTATTTCAACATGTTGAATCAGACAATTCTTGAAAATTGGCCTTTGCCTTATGGCAGTCGTTCATCGAAATTAATACTTTCGGTGGATTCCTTTCCAGTGAGTCACAAATCCTACATAAAATCACAAAATCACACTACTAGCATGTTAAAGCTACTTCTATTTGGGACAGGTTTCATAAAAAACTATTGAATATTACTTGAGATACAAAATCAAAAGCTAACATGACGTATCGCAAGCCATTGTAGCAATGTCTTGCTAAAATCTACTGAAACTCTTGATAAATGATGGAAAATTCTCAAATCATCACACAACCATGATTTCATGCTAACCAGTTCATTTTCATGATTTTCAAGTAAAATTAGAATGTTAATCACAAATCTAAAGCTTGAACTGAAAGAAGAAATAGAGGACGGGAATGCGTACACTCAAGGTGGTTTTCGGTGATCCTTTATCCTTCGACGATCGTCTCCTTCATCGACGACACTCATTTTTTCTTTCTCTCTTTCTTTCTTTCTTTGATTCTTCTCTTTCCCTTTATCCCTCTCTCGGTCTGCTGCTCCCAGTGTCTCCACCTTCTCTCCATTTATTGCCCTCACTTCCTTGTCGTTGTTCGATGCCTACAGCCTTGAGGATCCTGGAGTATCGGTGATGTGGTATGGCGCAAAGCTGTTGGCAAATAGTGGTTGGCGGTGAGTACTGTGTAGATTTGACTCTGACTCCACTCTGGTTCCATACACATGCATGTGGCACATAAAAGTCTAAAATATCACACAGTAGAAGAATTATCAGAGATAAATATCAATTAACAACGAGTTCAACATAAAACCACAATACATAATTAATTATCTAGATTACAAGAACTTAATTATATTTATTCTGGATAATTTGGACATAGGTATTATAGTTAGAGATAAGATGACATTATCTTAGAGGAAGTATGTAATGTATTTATTTCAAGAGACTGAACTTATGAGTTGTAAATTCGAGAGTACTCTTATAGATCCGAGTCCTATTTTGTGGGATAGTTTCTAAGATTCTTGAGGATGTTGGTCAATATAGATGTTTGATTGGGAAGTTTATTTACTTGATTGTCACTTGTCTTGACATTTGTTTTGCAGTTGGACTTTTTAGTTAGCTTATGCATGAAACCTAGGATGGTTTATTGGCGTGGAGTATTGTATGTTCTGACCTACATCAAGAATACTCTAGGAAAAGGTATTGTTTATAGAAAGAATGGTCACTTACAGATTAAGGCTTATTCAGATTATGTTAGCAATAGAGGAGATAGGAAGTCTATGTCAAGCTACTGCACGTTTGTTGGGGACAACCCAGTGTTGAGACTTAGGTCACTACTGATAGAGCTTTGATTTTCCTGTAGATGTTTCCATAGTTATGTATTATGATATTCAAGTAGCTACTTTCATTACTAATAATCTGATCTTCCATGAATGTACAAAATATATTAAGGTTGATTCATTATGTATGTGATATGGTGATAAGAGGAGTTATCTTTACTACCTACATTCTGTCTTCAGAGCAGTTAGTAGACATTTTCATAAAAGAATTTGGTGTTGGTATATTTAGTTTTCTTTATAAAAATACTAGGCATGATTGATATTTATGTTTTGACTTGAGGGAACGTTTGACTTATTAGTTAGCTATTAGTCTATTTGGGTTATTGGATATCTATTTATTAGGTACTCTTATATATATGTGACTCCTACCATCGACAATTTGCACTCTTTCTCCCTTTCACAAAGACGTTTCATACTGTTAGTGGGAAGTAATCTTCATGTTTCTTAGTTTAGTTGTAGTCTATTTATGTTGGAGATGTTATGCCTTGCAGTCCCGTGGCCAAGACATCATTGAATTACGAGATTTCAGAGCTGCTACTGTAAACGACATTGCCTGTGTTCATAATAGGGATTACGTGCTTGGTCTTCAAAAGGTACATAATTGCCATTTAGAATTAGATTATTCCTTTGTTGGGTATTGATCTTATGGATAGTATTGCTTTTGTTTGTGGATCATATTTATACAAGTTTTCTTATCTAAATTGGGATGCTCTGTTTTTGCAAACCTTTTAACTTAGCAAATTTAGCAAATGGTTAAACTTACAATATCTTCGAGATTCTGATTTAGTAGAGTTCCTTCATTTTTTTTTTCCTTGCTTTGTTGCCATATGAATTGTTTGAGTATTTCATTTGTTTGTGTCCATATCTCATTCTTTCCACAAGATGAAACTCCAGAACAATTTTTCAGAAATGGTTTTGGGAAAATTTTATGATTGTACACTCCCAAGTCATTATAGTCTTGAAACTGGTTTTAGTTATATGCTTGAATTTCATTTTGGCTGCTAGTTTCAAAAGCTTATTCACATCAAAGATATTATTGTTATAGCTATGAATCTGAAGCTATTTTCTTGTTTACTATTTTTAGCCTTACAAATGTGAAACTAATCCCTCTGCTTTTATTTCCTGAAAGATAATCAATATTTTCATAACAGACTGAGATATGGCTTTCTTCTCTTTTTAGTTTAGTTTTCCTAAAATAAGGGTAAAGAGTTTCAGATGATATAAGATATGTTATCAACTTTCACATGATAACTTAAAGGACATGTAGGCGCCCTTCCTTTTTCTAGCCTTTGTTGCCATATGAATTGTTTGAGTACTTCATTTGTTCACATCCATATTGCATTCTCTCCACAAGATGGAACTCCAGAGCCCTTTTTCAGAAAATGCATCTGGGGAAATTTTATGATTGCACACTCCCACGTCATTATAGTCAAACCATCGAAATTGGTTATAGTTATATGCTTGATTTCCATTTTGGCTGCTAGTTTCAAAAGCTTGTTCACATCAAAGATATATCGTTATGGCTGTGAATCTGAGGCCATTTTCTTGTTTACCATTTTTAGCCTTACAAGTGTGAAACTAATCCCTCGGCTTTTATTTCCTGAAGGATTATCAAGATTTTTATAACAGGCTAAGGACTCGTTTGTAGAGTTTCAGCTTTTGAATCAAAGTGTAGAAGCTAATTTCTGATTAGAAACTGTCATAACCTAGTTTTTGGAATTGTAAAGAAATTACTATTCTAAAAGTTATATGTTTCTAAGAAATTGATAGTGTTTGGTAGAACTGTTGGGTCATTATAGCTTTTGAAAAGAAACTATATGTTCAAAAAGTGTCCGAAACTAAGATATGGCTTCCTTCTCCTTTTAGTTTAGTTTTCCTCAAAATAAGGGTAAAGAAGAAATATGTTATCATCTTTTTCATGGTAACTTAAAGGACTGGTGGAAGCTCTTCCTTGTAGTGATTGCTTTGAAGCTTCCTTAGCATTGCGATTGCAATACTCCAATTTCATCGAAACCATATTTGTATTTGAAATGAAAATTTATAGAGAAGCTAGACAACTTTAAATTAAAAGAGATTGGATCATGTTAAAATAGTTTCACGTTGAAAATGTAAGGACTAAAACTTATGGTTATATATAAATAGACCTTTCTACTCATTGTCAATTAATTTTGAGTTAGATGTCCATATTTCAACATGATATCAGACCCAAAAGTAGTTCAAACAGATCCAAGTTCATATACATCCACCCATGTTTAAAAGGACACTTGTTGGACCTAAAACAGACTACAACTAAGGAAGGGTGTTGAAATAGTCTCACATTGAAAATGTGAAGACTAAGACTTGTGGTTATATATAGCTCTTTACTCATTGTCAATTGATTTTAAGTTGAATATCCATATTTCAACAAATCATAAATGTGATATAGCATGTGCGGCCTGTGTAGTTTGCAGCTCTGTATATCTTAGCAAGAATTAGTCTCTACATGTGTCTTTGCACGTGTTTTAAATTTGTCAGTGGGTACATGAGTTTACCGTAAATAACAAAAAAAGTCAATTAGTATGCATAACACTAAGATCTATAAATAGTAGAAAATAACAAGAAATATCCATAGATATAATTGTATAAGTATTAAATTAGATTAGATTAAGTAACAAGAAAATTGTGGAGTGTGGACTAAATTGTAAATAACAAGAAGGGTTGGTTAATATGAAAAAAACTGAAGCTGTTAAAAAATAAAAGTATGAACTAAATTATACATAAATAAAATTATGATAAAATGGTCATTTAGTACAATGCCAAACTCCTTTTTAAATAGGTAATGAGAAAGGAGCTTAATGGATTTCTCTGGATTCTGCAGTAATTTCTGTGAGGTAGTTCAATTGTGCAGTTGACCAAATAAAGAATGAATTAGGAGTTCTTTTTATGCTTTAAAGACTGTTCAGTAGAGTCCAATATAAGATTCTTGTAAGGATCTATTAATACTAACATTCTCCCTCAAGTTGAAGACATGAAGCATATGTATCTTGTGGTGAATAATCAAAAATCTATCTATTGATATGAGAGAAGTACATATATATAGGTATATTAAACATCTTATGGTAAATAGATATCCAATAATCCGTTTAGACATAAGATATAATAATAGCTATTCTAACACTTCCCCTCAAGCTGAAGCATATATATCAACCATGCTCAGTTTGTCACATAAAGACTTAAACAACCCTACAGCATGACCTTTCGTGAATATGTCTGCTAACTGCTCTGAAGACTGTGTGTATGGAGTAGAGATAACTCCTCTCATGACTAAATCCCTCACAAAATGACAGTTAACCTTAATGTACTTTGTTCTCTCATGGAAGGTAGGATTGTTTGCAATAAAGATAGTAGCTTGATTGTTACATCTTATAGACATAGGCACCTCAATATTGCATCCAAGTTGCTCAAGTAATGACTTTACTCACATCATCTCACAAGCCGTCTGAGCCATAGACCTGTACTCAGCCTCTGTATTAGATCTTGACACCACATTTTACTTTTTGCTACGCCAAGTGACCAGGTTGTCTCCCACATAGGTGCAGAAATCAGACGTAGATTTCCTGTCTCCTCTATCACATGCATAGTCTGAATCTGTGTATGCTTCAATTCTGGAGCGATCATTCTTTCTGTAGACTAGACTTTTACCTGGTGCCTCTTTCACATAAGATAAAACACGAAGAGTGTCTGTTCAGTGTACTCTCCTAAGTTCATGCATAAACTGGCTCAGAAGACTGACTGCATATGAAATGTTAGGTCGGGTCACCGTCAAATAGATGAGCTTCCCAATCAGTCTTCGGTACTGACCAGGATCCTCTAGTAACTCTAAGCTGCTGTCCTAAAAGGATGGTGTTTGCTGGATAGGAGTGTTTTCTAATTTGCACCTTAGAAGTCCTGTCTCCTGTAAGAGATCTAATACATACTTCCTCTGTGATAGTGCCATCTTATTATGTCCATAGGCAAACCCAGTCCCTCAAAAGTAACAAGGCTTTTCTATATCTTTTGTCACAAAATGTCTATGAAGATGGCTTTTTATCTTTGTAATTCTTTCTGTATTACTCCCAGTCACTAGTATGTCATCAACATATACAGTCAGGATAACACATTCATGATTTGTGCGCCTGTAAAACACTGAGTGATCCACTACACATCAAGTACCACTTGACTAAAATTTTCAAACCATACTCTGGGACTTTGCTTGAGTCCATAAATGACCTTCTTTAATTTGCACACACGATCCTCCCTTTGAGCAACGTACCCTGGTGGCTGCTCCATCAATACTGTCTCAGACAAATCGCCATAGAGGAAGGCATTCTTCACATCAAGTTGGCACAGATCTTAGGAATTATTCAGAGCTAGTGACAGAAGGACGTGGATAGAGTTGAGACGAGCAACTGGTGAGAAGGTCTTCTCATAATCAATCCCATATGTCTGAGTGAATCCCCGAGCAATCAGTCGAGCCTTGTACTTGTCATTGCTGTCGTCTGCCTTGTACTTGATGGTATAGACCCATCGACAAGTGACTACTGTAGCCCTAGCAGTTCGAGTCACTAACTCCCACGTGCCACGACTAGTAAGTGCAGCGATCTTCTCATCTATGGTCGTCTTCCAATGAGGAAGGGAAAGTGCCTTTTCGTAAGTCCTGGGGATAGTTTGAGAAAGAAGGGATAAGGCAAAACTACGAAAACGAGGGTGTAGAGTATCATAAGATATAAAATGGGAAATAGGATGAATAGTGCATGAACAAGTACCTTTTCGAAGGGCTATAGACATGTCTGAACAACTGAGGGGTGGATTTGCATCTGCAGAAGAGGATGACCCATTGGTGAGAGGCACTGGAGGATGCTGCCGTCGGTAATACACCTGCAAAGGCGGAGAGGCTCGTGGCGGAACTGGTGGTATTGACTGAGTATTTGCGTCCTGCAACTCAACAACCGAAGAAATGGGAATAGACATGTTAGATGGTGAAGGGACATTGTAGTACGACTCAGACTCAAAGAAGGTCACAACAGTAGAGACATAATATCGGCGAGTAGGGGGATGGAAACATCTATAACCCCGTTGAGTCCTCCAATAACCCACAAAGACACATTTAATAGAGCGTGGGGACAGTTTGTCTAGACTGGGAGAAAGGTCTTGAACAAATGCCACACATACAAAAACTCTAGGTGTCAGACTAAACAGTGTGGACTCAGGTTTTAGACTGCGAAGAGGAACCTCACCCTCAAGCGGTGTAGAGGGCATTCTGTATATAAGATAAGTGGCTGTAAGTACAGTATTAACCCATAAATGTTTAAGAACATGCATATGGAACATAAGTGTACGAGTGACGTCTAGGATGTGTCTATGTTTACGCTCTGCAACTTCATATTGTTGGGAGGTGTAAGGACAAGAAGTCTGATGGATAATACCTAAGGAAGCACAAATATAAGTAAGTTTGGACGGAATGAATTTAAATGCATTGTCAGTTCGCAAAAACTTGGGAGTCACGTTAAAATGATTTTTTATTTCATTCAAAAAATTCTTAAGTACATCATAGATTTGACTACGATCTTTAAGCAAATACACCCGTGATGCTCTAGAAAAATCATCCACAAAAACTATGTAATACCTATGACCTGACTCAGACTTTACTTTAAATGGACCTCAAACATCACAATGAACTAACTCAAAAATTGTAGTACTAGACGCAAGATTCAACCTTTTAAACGAAGCATGATGGTGCTTACCTAACTGATAAGAGTCACAATTAAAATGAGAAACAAACTGTCATGGTAAAGCCTGCTGGAGTTTCCGATGAGATGGATGTTTCAGCCTATAGTGCTATAAGGAAGAGGACTCAACAGTAGACGCTGCAGAAGCCAAATCTTGAGGTATCTCATCACGAATTAGCAGGTACACTCCATTGCCTCTGTCACGACCCAAATCAATCCTTCTCCCTGTCTGTAAATTCTAAAATGTACAATAGAAAGGAAAAAAGGTCACACAACATTGTAATTGTTTTGTGATGGTACTAATAGATAATAAATTGACAGGAAAATTAGGCACAAAAAGAACATTCTCAAGTGACAATTGGGAAGAGGCGTGGACCACCCCTTCACCTGAGACAGGACAAGTTCGGTCATCAGCAATCGCGACAGTCTGAATATCAGATAACTGAGATAATTAGGTAAATAAGCTACGTGTAGCTGACATGTGGGAGGAGGTATCAGAATCAATGATCCAGGAGGGATCCCTGGATGCGAGTAGAGTACTAGTACCTGAGGAGCTGGCATGTGTAGCTATAGCTATGGTAGTAGAGTCGGTGGCCTTTAGCTGCTGAAGCCGCTCGTAGTCTGCCTGTAATACTGTGAATGTCGGCCCCTCAATAGTGACAGCAGCTGTGGAAGGCTCGGTAGTAACATTCGTTATCTGAAGACGGCCAATAATATCCCAGCATTTTTTAATTTTGTGACCCAACCATCCATAATGTGTATAACGTGGACGTCCACCTGTCTCACCATGACCGCGCCCTCCTCCTTGAGGACCACTACGACCTTGACGTCGTGTGGCAACCATGGCTGAAGGCTCTGTCATTGTAGGGGACATAGCTGTAGAAACCCTCAGAACCTTATCAAATGTAGTGCGGAGATCCGGAAGTGTGTCTGCAGCTAACACCTGACCTTTGATCGGAGAAATGATCTCGGGGTTCAGACAAGAAAGGAAAATCGCAACAGCCAACTCCTCATGATAGCGACGCAGACGGGTGAGTAGTCAAAGGCTGTGAACATCCAACTCCTCAAGTAGGACACGAAGAGCAGTGAAGGTGTCCTGAACACATCTGTCCCCTTATCGTAAAGTAAATAACTACTCATATATCTCAAACACACGAGATATAATCTTTTCATGGCCATATGTCAGACGGAGGGTATCCTAGATATTCTTGACAGGTTGGAGTGAAATAATGCCATGGGCAACGGAAGGCTCCATACAATTTGTCATCCATGTAATAACAACCGCATCATCAGCCAACCATTCTTCATACGTCTCAAACTTGACATCAGGAGGTGGGTCAGTAAGGTGTTTCTGTTTTTTATGTGTCAGAATAAAGGTCTCAAAACTCTGTGACCATGGGAGATAATTCGACCTAGAGAGTTTCTCAGATGTGTCACTCAAATTCTTCACAAAAGAATCATAGGAGGTCATATAGACGAAGCACACAGCAAGAGACAATGATAATATATGTTGAAAAACGGAAATACGAAAGCCGGACTGCTCACCAACTAGGGTGGATGTGACGTATCTGTAACGTTCCGATCCCGGGCACGCTACCAAATCACAGTATCACAAGCATAATTGCACAAAATTATAGAACAATAGGACTGTAACTTAGGCTCACATTCAGGATCTCGATGTGCGGCTAGAAGTTCCAATTCCTGCACCGGAACCTGGCTGCACGCGGTCTGCACCTGAAAACCAAACAACACGCGTGAGTGACATCTAAGTCACCAAGTACGCGCCTCCAAAACACACAATTACAAGAAAACTCGGTAAAACCAAAAGAAACCTGTTTCTTATCATTTTGCAAAACTTGGTTTACTCCTTTGAAAATCATTTTCTTTTATTAAATAATCACTTGGGAATTCAATCCCAAAACCAAATTCTTTTTTTACAAAACAATTGGAAATTAGTTCCAAAACCACTTTTTTTTTCAAAACATTCCTTTTAAAATCCTTTTGGACTTTCATTTTTCTTTTCCAAAACAATTCCATTTTCACCATTGGGGATTTCTTCCCAAACACACTTTTCAAAACACACATTCTAACCAGATCCAGCCTAAAACACAAGGCCCCACTGGGCTCAAAACCAAATCACAAACACTGACTGGCAACTGGTTAAAACACCAACATTTCTTTTTCTAGGATTCTAGGACTATTTCACAAGTCCAATCCTGACCACACACATTTTTCTTACTTATCCAATTTCCACTTTCATTACTGTTGTTACCTTGATCAGGGGTAACCTGGCACACAAGCAGTAGGTGAGGACATCCTTCCCCAACCTCCCTGCACTGCCGCGATGAGATTCCCCGTGCGGGATGTCATCGCCCCGGCCAACAAGCCTCACATTTCCTGTTCCTCACAGGAGCACGGAGATACGTCGCTGAAGACGCCCCAGTCGGTGACCCGAACAACTAGGTCCAATGACCCAGGCTCAGCCTACACCGCTTCGAGCTCGGTGACCTGAACAACTAGGTACAACTACCCAGGCTCAGCCTACACCGGCAGTGACCCGAATAACTAGGCTCAAAAGCCCAGGCTCAGCCTACACTACTACAGGGAGCTCGGTGACCCGAACAACTAGGCTTAAAGGCCCAGGCTCAGCCTACACCGACTCAAAGCTCGGAACCACAGTCTTTCATAACACATTATTAGTGTTCCAAAATTCTTTCCAGTTTTCCAAAACCCATTTTCCATTTCATTCTTTCCCGTTGCAGGACTCTGTTCCTTGCAACACACGACCCTCCACTAGGGTCCCAACTCAGGCCATCAAAGCCACAATAAAACCATAGATTGGGTCTCATGCTTAAAACCACACAAAACCATCTTTTAAATCATTTATAGGGTCAAAACCCAAAATCACCCAAATCCATTGTTTGGGGTACCACATGCCTCCATGTCATTACACGGGGCAAACACCAATCACATAAACCCATCATACCAAAACAACCACTTAACATCATTAAAAATCACATTAAAACCTTAACAAATCAGGACAAAAACGGCATACCGTTTTCCCAATTCGGTATGCCGAAATCCCCTGATTCGGTATACCGAAATTCTTCGGTATACCGAATCCCTGTCAGATTTATCAGGTTCAGGGGAAACAGTCGATCGATTTCCACCGGTCGTCTAAGGCCAAAAACGCGGGTTACCACTGGGAGCAAAACGGTATGCCGAACCCAAAAACGGCATACCGTTTTCTGCTGTTGTAGAAAACTCCCCAGCCATCGTCCTCATTTTCTCCCCCAAGTGGGAGTAAGAATCGGATCTCCCAAACAAACACCATAAATTCTCATAAAAACATGGGGTGTAGACCCTCAAGTCTACTACAAAATCCCTTAAACCAATCAAGATTTCATCAACCACATAGGAAGATAAAAATTCGCAAAGGAATCATGCTCAGAAATAAACTTTAAAACATTTAAAGCAAAAACTCCACAATACTCCCAAAATCCACGCAAACTAGCATGATCCTTACGCAAATACATCATAGAACTCATTCCCAATCATATTATGATTTTCTACAATTTTTCATGCATTTAATCTACTGTTAACCACAAACAGAACGGAAGGAGGAGAAGGATCGCGTACCTCACTCAGGCCTCAGGCGACCCTTACCACACTCCGGCAAGCCTCCACAAGCTCCGGCGGAACGTACGGACGGCTCACCACCTCCTCCCACTCGCGCGCCTCAACTCCTTTCTTCTCTTTCTTTCCTTTCTCGCCGCACACTTCCTTTGCTCTGCCCACTCCTGCTCCCTCTCTTATCTCCGCCACCGTCCACATGGCGTCGGCCACCCATCCCGTCGGACGAGATGGGGAGGCACGAGCCTCCGTCGCTGGTGGCACGGGTGGAAGAAGAGAAAGAAGAAGAAGACGAGGATTGGTGGAAGGGTGTGACTCGCGAGAGAAAAGAAGGAGAAAGGGGAAGAAAAGAAAAGAGGAAAGAATGACACGCAAATCGAGACAACTGTGCATCCTCAAATCGGACTCCACATAGGTCCCAAATCACAAGCAGATGCACAGAAAGCCAACCACAACCACACGTAGCCTAGAAACAACAGATTATTCCTTAGTAAACCATTAAACACAATATTACAAATAATACATGGTTTATAATAAAAATGGATAATTAGGCCCAGATGTTACAGTATCCACCCTCTACGAAGACCCACTCCTGCTCCCTCTCTTATCTCCGCCACCGTCCACATGGCGCAGGCCACCCATCCCGTCGGACGAGATGGGGAGGCACGAGCCTCCGTCGCTGGTGGCACGGGTGGAAGAAGAGAAAGAAGAAGAAGACGAGGATTAGTGGAAGGGTGTGACTCGCGAGAGAAAAGAAGGAGAAAGGGGAAGAAAAGAAAAGAGGAAAGAATGACACGCAAATCGAGACAACTGTGCATCCTCAAATCGGACTCCACATAGGTCCCAAATCACAAGCAGATGCACAGAAAGCCAACCACAACCACACGTAGCCTAGAAACAACAGATTATTCCTTAGTAAACCATTAAACACAATATTACAAATAATACATGGTTTATAATAAAAATGGATAATCAGGCCCAGATGTTACAGTATCCACCCTCTACGAAGACCAACTGCACGTAGAAGGCGTAGAACATAGTCAAACTTGTAAACCACGGGACTGGAGGGGTTGGACTGCTCACACAGAGATCTAGGAGAGACGGTAGGGCATCACTGGCGACGGGATTGTGGCCGATGAGCGCAAAATGGGCCGACGACGCCTGAGAGAGGTCCTGACGGAGCCGACGACATCTTGGCTGGCCTGGGTAGGGAGCGTCAGCACGCTGGGAAGGGCTGCAAGGCCTGGGTGACGGCGCCGGCGGGCTGGGAAGGGCAGGAAGGCCTTGGTGATGGCGTCGGTGGGCGATGCAGATAGCGACGGCGAGCTGTGCCAGTGGCGACGACGGGCTGGGCGGTGGCTGCTGTGGTGGTTAGGTTTTTTTTGTTTTTGTTTTGTTTTAGATCTCCTTAAGTTTTGGATACCATGTGATGAATAATCAAAAATCTATCTATTGATATGAGTGGAATACATATATATAGGTATATTAGACATCTCTATGGTAAATGGATATCCAATAACCCGTTTAGACATAAGACATAATAATAGCTATTCTAATATATCTAATATGCCTAACTTGTTACGAAGTGACGTAAAAACTCCCATAGTTAATCTCTTAGAAAAAATGTCTATAAGTTGATATGAAGACGAAGTACAAGGAGTAGAGATAGTCTCTGTTATCACTGTATTTCTCACATAATGGCAGTCTACCTTGATATACTTAATTTTCTCGTGGATGGTAAGATTGTTTGCAATAAATATGTTAGCTTAATTGTTACAATGTATTGGCATAGGTAGTTGCAGAATAAAATCAAGTTTTGTCAACAGAGACTTGAGCTACTCCATCTTTAATCTGGGTCATTGAACGATATTCAATTTCTGCACTTGAACTAGACCTTGTATTCTGTCTTTTGCTTCTCTAGGCGACAAGATTTCCTTTAATGTAGGTACAATAGTCAAAGGTAGACTTTTAATCTCTTTTATCATGTACATAGTTAGAATCTTAGTAGGCCTCAATATGAAGGTGTGCATGTTTCTGATATAGAAGTCCTTTGCCTCGTGTATCTTTAACATAGGCCAACACATGAAGAACTTCTTTCTAATAAACAGTTCGTGGTTCATGTATGAATTGATTTAGAAGACCGACAAGACATTTGGATGCATAACTATCAAATAAATCTATTTACCAAACATTCTTTTATATCGGTCACCATCATAAAATAGCTCTGAAGTAGTGTCTCGAAAGTTTGATTTTTAATTTGGAGTAGTTTCTGACTTGCAACCTAAGAGTTTTTAGAGAAGATTCAAGGCATATTTCCTTTGAGATAGGATCATTTTATCCTTTTTATATGTAAACTTTATCCTAAGAAAGTATTTGGTCTACCTATGTTTTTGGTGATGAAATACTTTCGCAAATACTCTTTGGTATCTAAGATTCTTATTGTATCACTGTTAGAAGGATGTCATCCACATATATTACAAGAATCACACTACCATTGTTGTGTTGTTTAACAAATACAGAGTGATTCATTGAATATCATTCGAAACTAGCTTTCATGACAACTTTGCTGAATTTTTCAAACGATGTTCGAGGACATTGCTTTAGACCGTGGATCACGTTCTTTAGTTTACAGACATTATACTCCTCCTGAGTAACATACTTTGGAGGTTGCTTCAATCTCATCATTAGTAAGAAGGTCTCATCATGGTCAACATTAAACATCTATATAAATCTCTTTGCAACCAAACATGCTTTGTATTTGTCTATTTTACTATTGGATTTGAACTTTCTTCTGTAAACCCAATGACAACCAACAATAGTAGCTATAAAGGGATAATCTTTTAACTCGTAGATTTTCTGCGATACTAGTGCCTGCATCTCTTTGTTTATAGTAGTCTTAATGTGAAATAAACATAATTTCTTTGTAGTTCTTGGGAACAGTCTTTGAAGAAATAGACAAGGTTAACTCACGATACACTGGGTGAAGATGATCATAAGGAAAAAAGAGTAAAATGGGATGATCAATGGCACATCATTTATCTTTACGAAAAGCAATGGGAACATAAAAGTCAAAAGGAGGCAGATCTATTGGCATGCAAGTTGATTCAACAAGAGGTGGAAGTGGTGGATGTTTTCGAGGGTGAAGACTGTATACTTAAGTGAGACTACTGATGAATCAGATGCATGGTACTAAATGTCTACACGTGTCACCGAAATTTCTCCGACACGTGTCTTATTTTCAATTTACCGACATGACTCCGACATGATATCGAAATGGAAGTTTTCTGAACAAATGTAAATTTTTTTTACCGTGTTTCCACTGACACGATTCCGACATACTGATATTTCCCCGACACGTGTCTATTTTTCAACTTATCGAAATCCGACACGAAATCGATATTTAGAACTATGATCAGATGTGTCATCGGTAATAGAATTCGCAACAGGAATGGGAAGAAGAACATAGCATTGACCTTTAGTTTGAGTGTAACGTCCACATTCATGGTTAACGGAAACATTAATACGGTTCTGTGTATGTGTAAATATTACAAACAAATAAAAGAAAATAATTGAAGTACTATTATATTTATTACATCTTTTAAATCTATCCATTACAGTTTTATCATATAACTTGGAATTGAACATAAAACTAAAATTGTATTCTTCTAGGTCACATTTGTATGTGATTGAGCTACATTATTTATCATACAAGTCCAAATTAAAGTAACACTACGATTTGTAATTACTTAAAGTAAACAATAACATAGTATGAGTTTATGAAAAATCCAATATACTTGTGAGATCCTAACCTATTGCAATTGTAGATAGACTCATGATAAATTCTTTATTTTCAGTTTCATTTCCTTTCAGTCTTTTAATAGATCCTTTGGACTACTCACTACTAGTATAACGTGATCTTCCAATTATTATACAATCCATCTTCACTCATGTTATTACATGTTTAATTTAACATTTGATTCTTTAATAAGGACTTTATATACCAACTTGTGTCCATCAGTAGACATTAAATCTGAGTCTTATAGTCTTATCGTAGATATTAGATCCTTAAAAGAACTTAACATAAAATTTCGTTAGGCTAGTGCATTCCTTTTTAAGGTTATTATTTCAAAGAGTCATATATTAAGTTCTTGTTCTTTCTTTCACTTTATGTTCTTATTTTATCACGAGAGACACTTATAATATTCTTTTTCATTTGAATGGACTAATTTTCTAATTTTTCATAACTTTAGGGACTTCATTGTAAAATCTTATTTTGCCTAATAACATTAAGTGTAAGGATTTTTTTATGTAATTTTCCCTTAAATTTCTGTTCATAGGATATAACTACAGTTTATAAAAAAAGGTTTTAGTTCATTATCTAAAAGATAATGCTACAGTTCATCATCTAGAAATAAAGCTACAATTCTTATGTTGATTTGTAATTTTTCCTACATGTACAAAATTTACATCTAACTTTGAGTTATCCAAGAAAATGTCATAAATTTTGAAATAATTCAACCTAGGATCTTTTATGGACCTAGATGTAATTATAATCATATATCATGAAAGGTATAATATAAAACATTCAATATGGGGACATTACTTAGAATATGAAAATTTTCAATCAAAGAAATGCAAAAATCCCTTATATACGTAGGATTACTATTCATTAATTTTTCCTAATCAACAAAAACAAATCCACTATGCATTTTTTTCTCGGACGTAACCCAACTATGGAAACAATAAAATCACAATCCAAATGAATCCATTGCAAACCTTTATAAATCTCATCATACTTTACATCGGTAATCGATTTTTTTACGTCAACATGCTTCTTAATCAATCAATGAGTCTCTTTGCCAAGTTTAGTGAGCTCGTGATCGACAGTGGTGGAAATCCTTCTCAGTTGTAAGCGTAGCCCTCTTTTCTCACTCACTTTGTAATTCTCTATTTAATGTCAAACATAGGGACGAGGCCTCCTTATATAGCCCTCGACCAATCGAAAACATTACAGCTCATAGTTGCAGTAGTAATTTGAGTAACCCATTGGCCAATGGGAAAGAAGGTCTCAAACTGCTTAAAACATTCAAATCATGCAAATAAACCAATGAAAAAGAAGGTCTCAAACTAGAAATGGACTAGGATCCCTATTACGCACGAGGAAGATATTAGGCACCCTCGTGCGCCCGAAAATCGGTCTTTCTATGGGTTTCTCGTTTACTTATATGAAATGTCGGTTTTTCAGCCTTTTCTGTATACCTGAGGGCGATATGCCATGTCATGCCATGCTAGGTGTGAGTGGTGTCTTATGCTAAAATAGAGGTGCATGGGATGCAAGGTGTGTCCTAGTGCTCAGAAGGATCGCTCATATAATGAGTCAAACATTGATGCAAAGATATTGCATAAATAAGATCAAAGATCAAAGATCTCTGAGCGATTTTTCATCATTGCTTTACTATATGCTAAATGTGATTTAACATACATAGAAATGGTTAAAAATAGAATTGGGTCTTCCTGATATATCAAGGAAGAAAACCAAAAAAATCCAGAAGCAAAACAAAACAAGAAATCATACTAAAAACTATGCGAAAATTGCTGTGTGCTACTGAAAAACAGGTTGATGTGCTTGTTTGGTGTGTCAGATTGGTGCTCCAGTCGGCGCGCTACCTAGGTGCTCTAGTGGGGGCTAGAAAGATGTGCCAAGGAAAACACAGAAATCCATGCAGTGCAATATCATGTAATAAGGTATTCCAGAATGTTATGCAATGGAAAGTCTTTGTAAACTCAAGAAATGCATCTAGGAAAATCTAAACATGAAAAGATAACATGGATTTTGTGTTCAAGGGCTGCAAGCCTCACACAAGATTACACCCTTTTCATGTTAAATAAAAGCAACAAGATTCAGCCATGCTACATGGATCATGGGTTGATGTATAGGAATCTCCATATAGGAGTATGAGGCAATCAGCCTACCAGATTTCAGCTATGGGCTGAGTATGCAAAGTGCAAAAGTCTTGAAAATAGTGCCATCTTGGGTTGAAATCATGCATGCAAAGACATGTAATATCAGAGAATCAACACTAGGAAAATCAGAGTCAAAATCATCCGAGAAACCATGCAGAGTGGGGTGCAAACAGGGTGATTTACTCTCTGACCAACCTGGTGCACCACAATGGTATGTCAGAATGGTGCTCTAGTTAGGTGCGCCACTCTGGTGCGCCAGGTTGGTGCTCCAGAATAGTGCTCCCTAGAAAACCTGAATCAGACTGCTCCTTAGAAAACCTGAATCAGACTGCAGTCTGATTCAGAATCTGGTCCAGATTTTAGAGATCAGTGATTTTTTCTTAATTGGATCAGTTATGCAGGCGACAAAAGCTGAGATATGATAGGATGCAAACAAATGGAAATCTTTCATTATTTAAGTCCAAATCATAATAAATCATGGGTTTATGGCTGAAAATACGTGCATGAGATTCTAATGCATAAGAAATGAGTGAGTGAACTTAGCAACCATTTGCATACGATGGATACATAAAGAACATATTTACTGCATATTTCCTAGCATACATGTGCATGAATCATGGCTTCTTGTGTAAAGAAATAGAAATGAAAAGCAACTCATAGAAATTACAAGGTGTAGATTTTTTATCATACAGATTTACATATTGAGCATCTTGCACAGGAAATGAATAGTCTTATCATAAAACTCTTATATAAACAGCAAAAAATCAGATTATGTGTGAAGTTCAAGACATGCTTTATTTGGTGTAAGAATTGAGATTAAAGAAAGTAAAAGAAAGGAGAACCTACCTTGTCCAAGGTGTTCCTTCTTAGAAGACCAAATATAATATGATCCTTGTTGCTTTGGAAGGGCTGGAAATGCTTCAGAATGCTTGAGAAAATGAGATTGGGTTGCAGGGATCAGTAGATAGCTTGCACTAGATCTCTCTTGGATCCTTCTAACCTCTCCCAAATGGTTTCCTATAGGGGTCTTTATGTAGGAATTCTCAAGGATAACTCATATGAAATGCAGGTAGTCTCGTAAACGAAGAGTCTGGCGTAGATTCCCTAGCATATTCGTTGGTGAATGTTACAGACATGGGAGGTGGAAAGCTAGCAGTCAGTAGCCTGAGAAGTGGCTGTACGCCAGCTTAGTGCGCCAGGTAGGTGCACCAGCTTGGTGCTCCAGCTAGGTGCACCGCTTATATGCTCCTGCTTGGTGCTCCTGCTAGATGCCCAACATTGGTGCTTTAGCTTGGTACTCTAGCTTAGTGTTCTCCCTTACCTGTCTAAATTTCTAATTGTGTTGTAGGCCTGCTATAAGTTTGTGATTGATTTAACCAATGGGATTGAGTTTGCCACATCCAAAGCAACTTCTGGAAAGTTTACCTATGGACCACCTCAAAATTGGGGTGTCTACAATAAGTAAACGTTATGTCTAGAAAATTCCTTGACTTTCTTATATCCTTAGTGACAAAATGTGTCGTAAGGTGTTCTTTTATTTCTTCAATGTTCTTTTTATCACTATCGGTCACCAGTATGTTATCAACATAGACTATAAGAAGCACACATTTAGTACCAGTCTTCCTGTAGAAAACTGAGTGATCAACAATACATCTTTGAAAACCCCCAATCATCACCATCTTACTGAATTTTTCAAACTAGGCTTTTGCTTTATAAGCACAGAATCAGTCAGATCACCGTGTAAGAAGATATTTTTGACATTTAATTGACACAGATCCTAAGAATTGTTGATAGCAATGGACAAGATAATTTGATTGAATTCAGGCAAGCAACAGGTGAGAATGTCTCAGTATAATCAATACCATATGTCTGAGTGAATCCACGAGTAACCAATTTAGCTTTATATTTGTCTATGGTGCATCTGCCTTGTATTTTACAGTGTAGGCCCATCGACAAGTGATTACGTTAGCTTCGACAGGATGGGTCATCAACTCCCAAGTGCTACGGACTGCTAATGCTGCTATTTTCTTATCCATTGCTGCCTTTAAAGTGCTTCCTGATGATTTCTAGAACAGACTTAGAAGAAAGAGACAAGGTAAAACTACGAAAACGAGGATGAAGAGAGTCATATGAAACAGAATTAGAGATGGAATGAGTAGTGGAGGAACGAATACATTTTCAAAGGATTATTGAGAGGTTAAAATCACTTAGAGGTGGATTTGCATTCGTAGAGGAGGTTGGTTTTGTCGTTAGAGGCATTAGTGTTTATTGATAACGTTAATATATCTACAAAGGACGAAGAATCTCTGTACTGACAGTAGGGGGATCCTGATGACCTACAACAGGATACTCAATAATAGAAAGAAGAGGGACAATCTCAACAATAGGTGCAAAATCATCTAAATTATTTGTAGACTCAAAGAAGGTAATATCAACAGATACAAAGTATTGTCTGGACAGAGGATGAAAACACCGATAGTTCCATTAAGTTATAGAATAACCCACAAAAATACACTTAATGGGCTTGGAAGACAATTTATTAAATCATGGAGAAAGATCCTAGATAAATGCAACACACTCAAACACACGAGGGGTTAGAGGAAATAGAGTGGTATCTGGCCGAAGACGTCGAAGAGAGATTTCATTGCCAAGAGGAGTAGAAGGTATCCTATTAATAAGATATGTGTCAGCAAAGATAGCATAACATCAAAGGTATTTTGGAACTTTCATATGTATATGATAGTACAAGTGACATTAAGTATATACTTGTGTTTTTGCTCAATTACCTCATTTTGTTGAGAGATGTGAGGACATATAGTCTGATGTATAATATTTAAGGATGCATAATAAGGCTTAACCTTGGATTGAACAAATTCAAAGACATTATTTGTACGTAGAATTTTTGGAGTAACATCAAACTGATTTTTTATTACTGTAATAAAAGTTCCTAGTATATCATAAACACGACTTAAATCTTTAAGCAAATATATTCAAGATACTCATGAAAAATCATCAATAAATATAATATAATAACAATGACTAAACGCAGATGGAACTCTGGTAGTACCGACACAAGATGTAAATGTCTAAATGAAGTACAATGATGCTTACTCAATTGACATGACTCATAATCAAATGGAGTAACCGAAACCTATGGTAACGCTTGCTACAACTTTTGGTGAGAGAGATGATCTAAACGGTAGTACCATAGTGAAGAAGGCTCAGAGGTAGACGCCATAGGTCTTTGTGGTATATCGTCACTGACCAGCAGGTACATGCCATTGTCTTGTTTACGGTCCAAACTAATCCTCCTCCCTGTCTATAAATTCTGAATCGTGCAGTAGAAAGGAAAAAAAGTTGACATAACAAAGTAGATATTTTGTAACAATACTAATAGAAAGCAGATTAACTGGGAAATCTTGAACATATAAAACTTTTTCAAGAGAATTCTAGAAAGTGGCTTGCATAACCCGTTTTCCAGTAATATGGTAAGACCAGCCATCAGTGATAGCTATAGATCAAATATTAGAAAGCTGGGTTAAACCTGTAAATAAGGTTTTTGTACTTGATATATGAAAGGAGACACCAGAATCAATGATTCAGGAGGGATCCTTGGATGCCAGAAGAGTACTAGGTCTTGTGGAAAGGGAATGGGAGACAGTAGCGACAAAATCAGTGACCATTAGCTGTAGAAGTCGATCATAATCAGTTTGAGAGATGGTAACTATCTGCTCCTTGCTGGTAGAAGTGGATAGTGTAGTCTTAGTGGTGACATTTATTGTAGAGGGTCGACTAATTAAATCCCAACATTTGTTGACCCGGTGACCTGTCCGGTTACTTTGAGTGCAGTGGGGACGTCTTTCAGTATCTATACGACTACGACCACCCTTACGTGAGCCATCGTGCCCTCTACCACGCATAATTGTGATAGTTGATTGATCAGATACTGAAGAAGGCATCGCTGTGGAAATTCGCAAGACTCTGGTAAAGGTAGACTGTATATTAGGTACACTATTGGCTCTTAGAATTTGTCTTTTATCTAAGAACTGAGATTTGGAGTCAAACTAAAGAGGTAAATTGCCACAACTAGTTGTTCACAGTATTGTCTTATCTGGATGATATCAGCAGTCAAGGGTTGGTAAACCTTGAACTCGTCAAGTAGGGCCTGTAGCAGTGTAAAATGTTCCTGAATAGATCGATCACTTTGGCGTAGGATGAATAACTGCTCATAAACCTCGAAGACTCTGGAGATGTTCTTCTCTGACCATACGTGAGACACAACGTCTCAGTTCTTCTTGGCTTGGCTAGTCGCAACATCATAGCTCCTCTTGCAACTGTAGGTTCCGTACTATTCACCAATTAAGAGACAATAGCTACATCATCAGTAAATCAATCATCATAGGTTGCATCTTTACTATCTGGAGGAGGTTTGGTGAGATGACCAATCTTGTGATGGACTGCAATGAATGTCTTAAAACTCTGTGTCCAAAGGAGATAACTCTTGCCATTCAGTTTTTAAAAGTTTCACTGAAATTCTTCACTATTGATTCACGTGTACTCATGATAAACAGTAGTGTATATGGTCTGATTTTACTGCATTGGTATAGAGAAATCACTGATTAGGTGTAGACAAGGCCAAAACAACACACAACCGCCTTTCGGAGACACCAACATGCAGTCTGAAGTCACGAACATGTGTGAATATCACGTATCCACATATACATGGAAACAAAAAACCACGAGGGGACTTAACACATGATCAGAGACTGTGGCAGATGGGAAGAAGGGGTTGGACTGCCCCTGTCGGTGGGTCTGGGGGCGCCGGAATCCCCTGTTGGCGTTACAAAAAGGGTCGGAGGGGTTGGAAGATGCTCTGGACGGCGGCTGGTGCCTTTTCAGTGGTCGTCAATAGGCTTGGATGGGCCTGCAGTAGCCGGAAACACGTTTGGAAGGTGGAACCGGTGGTTCTGCGGTTAGGGGATGGACCTCCTTGGTGTAGTCGTGTGCTAGAGGGAAGAGGGTAGGCTGCCAGCGTTGGAGAGGGCGGGCTGCCGACGCCAGAGAGGGTGGATCCGGTGACTGGGGTAGCCGGTCAGTGGTGGTGGGTTGGCCGGTCGGTGGTGGTGTGAGAAAAAAGGTCCTTAGGGTTTTCCCCCGGACTTTGGTACTATGTAGAAAGGAAGATAGATAAGAAAAAAGATATGTTTTCTACTTTGAATGTGGGTTACCTATTTATAGGATGTATTAGATACCCTAGACTTCTAATAATCCAAGAATCCACTATACTAAATACATAAAATACTAACGCTAACATTTATCATTGCCAATTACATAGGGTACACAGCTTGTGTGAAAGCCTTATCAAATTTTTGGATCCTTGGTAAGATTTCAAGGCTGTTCCAGACTGATGCCATGAGGCTTTGCTGCTCCAGTTATTGTGAGCATGATATCAAAATTACTAGCTTTGAAAACCTTTTTCTGATTGGTATGATGTTTTCAAGTTTCTTTGTAATCAGTTTGTTTTTCACAGTGTCATTTTTTATAGACCTTTTAATTATGCTTAAAAAAATGCCTATTTGTCCTCATAAATTTATTTTCCTTTATAGGCTATGCTGAAAGCTTCTGAAGAAGGTCTCATTTTCATCGATGGATCTGGACCAACATACGCTACAGAGACTGTGATCACTATTGATAATCTCGAAAATCCTTGAATATTGCATTTCTAGCATGTTTTCCATGTTATGATGTTCTCTCAAGAGAGGAAAAACACTAGTCTTTCATGGCCATTGTTTCTTTTGAAATAATTTGTGAGGTCAAATTCTCTGATTGTGTGTTCCGGTGAGCTATGGCCTGTTCATTTTCTTTCATTAAAGTAATTACGACATTGAGTGGGAATTCAGGTTATTCTTGTTACCATAATCTTGAAGCCCTAAAATATCAATTTGGATTTGGCCTTGAGGTCTAGTCCAGGATCCTATAATTTACAAAAATTTTACAACTGGCTTTGTGATAAAATGTCTCAGGATAGAAGTGGGAATCATAATAAATATCAACTAGTCGGTAATAGCATTATCTACTTTACTGTAATCACTTAAGAATTTAGCTGAGGAGGGAAGAATGGAACTTCTGATGAATTAATAAAAGCAAGTTGAAGAAAAGAATCTATACTTTTGTCTTGGGTTCTTTGGTAGACGATAAGCTAAAGCCAAATGTTTACATCCAATAAATTATTTCCTGGATGTATTAAGTGAGTTAGGAACATTTGTGATGGACTTGATATTATGATAACCTTTTTTTGTAGGAAGATTGCCTCCAATAGAGTACATTTCTTTCTTTTTTTGATGAATGAGCCTCATGATAAAAAATTAACATGCTTTTATTACTTACAATTCTATAGGTGCATTACATACTTCTAGTACTTTTGATTGCATCTAGATATTTGCAATAAGAACCCAAGAAGAAATGCTAATCTGCATCACGATGAACAGATGAAGTCTGATAGAATCATCTTATGATTTATTATGTGATTTATTGTGGTAATTGTTGCAGACTTTCCAAGAGTCACTTGCTGCAGCGGGGGCGGGACTATCATTAGTTGATGCAGTGGTGATGGCCTTGTCTACCTACTGGCTAATCAAGTTTTGCCGAGACACATTTATGAAGGAGAAATTTACTTTATTTCTTAGTTGCATTTAAACCAATTGCTTTATCTCCATCACTGAACATTGGCAATGGCCCCTCTCATGTCAATAATGCTCAGCCTACTATTTAAATTGTAGTACCTATGAAATTCTATGTTCTAGACCTCTTCTACTTAAACTATCCGTTATCCCCAAAGTGTGAGATGCAAGCCTTTCCATGGAAGTTTGTTAAATATGCAGATTAGAATGCAGCACAATTGTTTACTTTTCTAAGCTAGAAATTCTTTTTATGAATGCTTTGATCTCTCATACTTTGTTTTAGGTAGCAGCATCCAAGATGAGCATGAGTCCACCTGTGGGGTTTGCCTTGGTGCGTCCACCAGGTCATCATGCTATTCCCAAAGGTCCCATGGGATTTTGCGTCTTTGGAAATGTGGCAGTGGCTGCTCGCCATGCGCAGAGGATTCATGGATTAAAGCGGGTTCTTATCATTGATTTTGATGTCCACCATGGTAATGGAACATGTGATGCATTTTATGAAGATCCAGATATATTCTTCATTTCTACCCATCAAGTAAGGTGCTTCCTTGTTAAGAATATTCTTTCCGATGTTATTTACTGCAAGTGTTTCAATTTTTGATGTGTGGCATTTCCTCCATCTCCTTAGCTCGGTTTTTTTTCGTAGGCAAAAGTTTTTGAAATTCATTTAGTCCTGAAGCAATTAACAAAGCGAAAACCGTATAAATAGGTTAAGACATCATGCTTGTGATTAATTAGATAGAAGGAATCAAAAGCTTTATGTAATTATATTCAATTCTAAGGGGGCTATTAAGCTAAACTTGGGTAAGCCTGGATGAAGATTTGGCTATCCCAAGGATTACATTATGTTTTTCTCATGTTTATGTAATCCTAAGATGCATATGAGTATCACATGTATCAGTAGAGTAGATGGATTTTTTTATGGATATTTGTGTAATCCATTTATGAAGTTTCTTGTAGGTCAAGTATGTGTTCTCCTATATAAAGTGTTAGAGTAGATGGATCATTATATGGATTTTTATGTTATCTATTTATGAGGTTTCTTGTAGGTCAAGTATGTGTTTTTTTATATATAGGTGATTGTATTCTTTTTGTTATTATGTAATATATTGTTATCTTTCTCCTTAACATGGTATCAATTGCATAGATTAGAAACCCTAACCCTAACTGTCGGCCATCCCAACCTTATTGTTGTCGAAAATATTGTAGTAGTTGCCAGAAGTTCATGATTACTACTTCTGAGGGCCTTAAACGCCACCAAGGTCCTTTCCTCCTCCTTTCCCATGGCATAGTCGCCAACTAGCCTATTGCTATTGCTTGTTACCATCATTATTGCTGTTATTATTGCTACTACTACTGCTACTACTATTATTGTTACTATTATTACTATTGTTATCTTTATTTCTTTTAAATTATGTATTTCTTTGTCGTAATTGCGTAAGAGTCAATAGCAAAGTTTGCATGTTAGATACTCCAGTTTTAAGAAAAGTGTTAGAGTAGATGGATCCTTATATAGATCTTTGTGTTATTTATTTATGAGGTTTCTTATAGGTTAAGTATGTGTTCTCTTATATATAGTGTTAGAGTAGATAGATTTTTATATAGATCTTTGTGTTATTCATTTATGAGATTTTTTGTAGGTCAATTGTGTATTCTTTTATATATAAGAAATTATATTCTCTTTCTTATTATGCAACATATGATTCTCTTGCTCCCTAATAGTATCGTATTACTGTATTGGCACATTGTTGAAGTCTTTCAAAAAGGAAGAGCTTTGGATACACATATACTAGGTTATTAATGTGATTTTGCTGTTTATTTATAGAAGTAAAAAATTTAATTCACCAATTTATGAATGAATGATTTGACAGTTCCCTAATTTCCGATGGCATGTACTGCTTAATGGATATATCTCTAGGAAGCATGGATTGGAGACCCACATGGGATATTATGAAGCACAAATATATGGTAAAATGGCAAATATTAAAAGCATAAGATAGACACATTGGGAATACAATTATATGTTGTACTAATTATTGATACAAATATGTGATAAACTACACTGTAAACTAAAAATGTAACCTGTTGACTGATTATGTTACTAAGTTTAGTTCACATAGTACAATATTCAAAAGTTGAAACTAAGACTCTATGACAGTGCCTCAAATTCTTGTGTAAACGAGAATGATGTTAGTGATATTTGAGATTCCTCTTGGTGGAGCTTAATTCCATGTTTGGATGCAAAAATAAGGACAGAATAAAAGCAGAAGTGGAATAGTAATTTCATTTGGTAAGTCAAAAAGTGGAATAATAATTCCTATTCTGATTTACTTATTCCAGAATAGTTATTTCGCGAGAAAGGTGAAATAAAGTTATTTCGTTAAATTATTCTAATACATGTATGTATACGGTATGTTTATTTTTTGTCTAAAAATTAATACAAATATAATATAATGTATACATATTTTAAACTAGATATATATCTTAATAATCAAGTTGATTATTATTAATCTACATGTTTTTTACTTATTGCAGCACTTATTCTGATACTTATTCTAATTTTCATCTAAACCAGAATATCTCCCTGTACATACTTATTCACCTTTAAAAGAAAATCATTTCTAAATTGAATAACAATACCATCAGAATACTAATATTACTTTCTACTTATTCCTACTTTTCTTATTTTACATCCAAAAAGGGGCTAAGAGTTTGAATACAATTTAGATTAAAATTTTGAATTTGAATCTTTGAAAGTTTTAGGACTAGTCTTTTTGTGTTATTTAGAGATATCTTTCATTCCTTTGTACTGGACACTACTAGAAGCATTTGTGCTATATCCAGGCATTCAACCTATTTGGTGTGTAACTTACTAACAATTTTTCATCGATATCGTGATGGTTGTGGTCCCTTATCTACAGTCTTATGTACAACCAGTCAATGTCTGTAAGGATCTTTGTAAAAATTTAAATTTTTTTAAAAAAGGGCATGGCATGTATCTTGTACATGTCTAATACTGGCATGGCTTCAGCTCAAGTGTCTGTGTCATGCTTCCTAGATGTATGCTTAATTGTAATGGGGAGAATATAGATGGAATTGACATGATTACCTTATATGTGCACTTGTGAGAAATAATTAGTAAGACCGGCTTCTTGGGCTAGCATCGGTACTTGTTTTTTTGTGTATACTGATCTCCTAGTGTGACATGAAACATTATAACATTACTCATTCTTTTTGTAATATCTATTAGTTCCCTACATTTACTGAATTGTAATTGGAAAATTATGGTGTATGTTCTATTGTATTGACCTTTTGGAAACATAGGTAACCATATTAACTAGGAATCTCAAACCATCCCAAGTCACGACTCACGAGATCACATTGAACCATTTAGTAAATTAATTCCAGACCCATTGGACATAAAACCGCTTTGTCTTGATATTCTTACAACTTTACATGTAAAAAGAATGTTAGAGTACATATTATTGAGTCTTAGTGAGTAAATGGATCCTTGTGTTATATGGATCCATCCATCTACTAACCCACTATATATATATAATTTCTTCTTTCTATTGCAATAGACTCTTCTTTTTTCTAAATAACATGGTACCAGAGTCTTGTTAAAAAACCCTAGTCACCATGGGAGAGCATCGGCCACCTTCTCCGACTAGCCTTGACCGTAGCCACTATCACTACCTGTTGTTGTCACTGCCAATCATTGCTAGCTACTGTTGGCGGCCCCTATCTAGGCTGTCTCTGCCGCCCAGGATCTCTACTGCCACCTCTTGCTCTACGTGAGGCTTATTCAGGCCCTACATGCCTCTCCTCCATTGTCAGATGACCTAATCCGATGGTCCCAAAGGCTCTTTTGTGGTTTCCAAGGGTTTGTTTTTTTTTACAGCCACCTTCGATTACCTAAGTGCATGTTGCTGTTAGTAAGTTGTGATTTTTTTCTTCTCTAGGGCACCAAGCATGTCTTAAGTTTTAATATTTCCTTGAGGTCCTATTTCCTCCATATCAGCCTCCATTATCCCAAAATTGGTATATTTTTGTGTCAAATCAAACTTGTCTAGCACTAAGTTCATGGCGTCTTTTCGTGATTCCTTCCTTATAGGCCTTGTTGTTACGTCTATCAAGCTAACAGGTAAGAATTATTTGTTGTGGTCTTAAGTTTTTGAAACATTCCTTGGTAGTCATTGAAAAATACGTCATATTACTATCTCTTCATCTAATGCCAATGATGCTACATATGAAGATTGGTTTGTAGTTGATTGTGTGGTAATTTCATGGATACTGAATGGTATGGATGAAGGCATTACTCACTCTGTCATCATGTTGAAGTTTGTAAAGAAGATCTAGAATACTCTTCGTAGTATCTACGGGAATGAAAAGAATATTGCCAGTGGATAAATAGGTCCTTGTGTTATTTGGATCCATCTATCTACTAACCCACTATATATATGTAATCTCTTCTCTCTATTGCAATAGATTCTCTTTTTCCTAAATAACAAAGAATTTGGCTTAAAAGTTTAACAGATTTATGTTTTTCATTGCTCAGTGGCCCAAATGGATTAATAGAAAATATGTATTTTCCCAATTTTAATAAAATCCAATTCTTAGGATTTGAGTCCGTATTAAAGATAGATAAAATAAAAGGATGAGTTCTATAAAGGATCATTGTCATGCAACAAGACACATTAAATAATGAGTGAAACATCACTGTGAGGATGGAGAAAGACAAATAGTTATTTTTAGGTGAAAGTTTTAGTCAGTGACTATTATTAGATGAGCATTCAAATTGTTTAAATATGGACATTTAATTTAAAATTAATTGACAATAAATAGAAGAATTTATTTATATATAACTACAAGTTCAGTCTTCATTTTTCCAATGTGAGATTATTCCAACACTTCCCTTCAAATGTGGTATCTTTAGATCCAACAAGTGTCTTTTTTAGATTTGAGTCGATGTGTGTAGACTTAGGCCATTTAGGCTTTTTTTGGTTTTAATACCATGCCAAAATATAGATATCCAACTTAAAATCAATTGGTAATGAGTAGAGGGGTCTATCTAGTATCTATACATAGCCACAAGTTTAGTCTTCACTTTTCCAATGTAGAACTATTCTAACATAAATCTTACTCTAGGTCTTAATGGTTGGAGAAAGTGTAATTATGAAATGAATCCACGGAGTCAATTTAGTTCTAAGTTTGCAACAAAAAGGTCCATGGAAAATCTGGCCAATGCACTTGTCATTGCATAAAAGAGAACATTTATAAATTATATGCACACTAGTTAATTTACAAATGAATAAATCAATGTTTCTAATTTCCTCTTTACCCCCATTCATTGATGTCCAGCTGCAATTTTGGCTTTCTTAAGCTTTCAAATGTCTAAATACCTTTTATTGATATTTTTCAGCTCTAATATAGGTTGGAAGCTACCCAGGTACAGGTAAACTCGAGCAGGTTGGCAGAAGGAATGGTGAGGGCACAACACTAAACCTACCCTTGCCTGGAGGTTCTGGTGATTATACCATGAGGGTTGTGTTTGAGGAGGTCATTGCGCCATGTGCCCAAAGGTTTAGACCAGATATCATTCTTGTGTCTGCTGGGTGAGTTATGCATTTGTAATTCGTATCTCTTAAAGTTCTTTGAAAGATGATATTCTATGCAACAGTCAAGAACTTCTGCCTATTATTGAAACTAATTGATTGTAAATTATAATACAAAATTGGTCATCCATAATAATTCAGGCACTATATTGCTGCCTTAGAAGCAAATACGGTTCTTACCATGCAAGGAAGCACGAATACGAATACAGATTCAGATACGATATGATAAGGATTCGGTGATTCGGCAATTTTCTAAAATTTAGGATACAATTTGTTATGGATACGGCATTAAATAAATAAATAATATATCTATTTAAATTTGTATATCTAAAGATTTAAACTAATGTGTTAAAATGACAGCAAGTAAAGACATAAGTCATACAACATTAAAAAAACAAAATCAAAAGAGGCATAATGGACTATGGGTCCTCAAAATAAGTTTCTCCGTTTCATACAAAATCAAATGAGTCATCAAAAGAGCCAGCCATCAACATGGCATAATGTACTAATTTAGAAACTATAAATCTAAATTCATGTAAAAACACGAGGTTTAATTTTGATAAAAACCTAAAAACCTTCAACAAACATGTAAAAATGAATCCCAAAAGTGTCCCAAAAGAATCTTGGCTGAATCCAATATGAATCCCTAGCGAATCTGAATTTTTTTTTTTTACAGTAATCACCAGATATGTCATGTGGCATGTTGGACACAAATCCTAGGCAAATCCATGTCCAACTTATGGCTGGTGCAGGCATGTCGACCATTTAGAAGAATCTGTGCTTCCTAGTTACCATGTAATAGACATTGACCTTATGTTTTTAGTGTTTTCCCTCTAAATTCGCAATTGCATTTCAGAGAAAGGCTCTTGTGTTTCGAGTTCTGACCAGAAAAATGCAGGTTTAGTCTCAAAACAGTTGTGCTAAAATTACTGGACTTGAATTCTTTTGCTTTCTTTTATAAATTTTTTCTTACTAAGGGAGACACATAAGTTGAATTCCTTATTTTCAAAGAAATCATTTTTCTCAAAGAATCTCGGAGGGGATCTTGGTCCTTTATTCATAGTTCCTGCAACTGGTCTCACCTTCACCTCCTTTTCTTTGGGAGATGGTTTCCTCAAAATTTTGTGATACTTTGATTTTTAACAATTAGGCAAAAAATAAATTATTGTGGATAATAGGGTATAAATGTCATTGGTATGATTTTTTCCTCCAGCTTTATTCATAAGTTGTGAAGCACACAGATATTGATACATCGGTACTGTACAATATGATATAGATATGGGGATACAACAATTTTCGAAAAAGAATAGGATTCAATATAGCATTAAAACAATATATTTTTACATTTGTGTGTTTATTTTTTGATTGAAATTTACATGGAAACTTACTAGTTTTATAATTCAAAGATTAGGTGCATTTAAAATAAATTCTGTTTATTCATTCATTGTTAAAAATCTTAAGAGATATTGGTGTAGATAGTTAAAAGAGAGGAAAAAAGCTATGTTATCTCTGAGAGTGTAGTTACATATATATAAGTTGTATTAGATGGATATCCAATAATCCGATTATCCACTACAATCTTAATACATGATATAACCTCTCTAACACTTCCCATCAAGCTGGAGTATATCTATCATGTTCAGCTTGGTACATAAGGACTCAAAAACACCTACACTAACCATTTTGTGAAGATATTAGTTAGTTGCTTTGATGACTAAGTATAAGGCATAGAAATAACTCCTTTCATTACCATGTCTCGTACATAATGATAGTCAACCTCTTTATGTTTTATGTGCTCATAAAAGATGGGATTATTGACAATGAATATGCCAGTTTGATTGTCATAATGCATCGATATAGGCATCTTAACAGGAAAATAAAGCTTCCATAAGAGTGACCTGATCCACATCATCTTGTAAGCTATCTAAGTCATGGATCTGTGCCCTACCTAAGTATTAGATCGAGACACTACGTTTTGTTTCTTACTATGTTAGGTGATAAGATTGTTCCTTACATATGTGCAGAAATCAGACATGGACTTCTTATCTCCTCGATCTCTTGCATACTCCGAATCTAAGTAAGCCTCAATCTTCATATGATCATTCCTCCCGTAAATTAAGCCTCTTCTTGAAACACCTTTGATATATGCAAGAACGTGTAAAGTTCCACTCTAGTATACGTTTCTAGGTTCTTGCATGAACTAACTCAGTAAACTGACTGCATAAGAGATATCTGGCCAAGTTACTGTCAAATATATAAGTTTCTCGATCAATCGTTTGTACTGATCAGGATCCTTTAACAGCTCTGAAGTAGTATCTCAGAAGGATGGCATCTACTTAATAGGAGTATTCCCTGACTTGGACCTAAAAAATCCTATTTCCTAGAGGAGGTCAAGGACGTACTTTCTCTAGGATAGTGTTATTTTTCCATTGACAGGTAAACTTAATGTCCAAAAAGTATTTTGGCTTTCTCATATACTTAGTGGCAAAGTATGTCCTAAGGTCCTCTTTTATTTCTTTTATGTCCTTTTTATCACTCCTTGTCACCAATATATCATTAACATAGCTCGCGAGAAGCACACATCCACAGACAATCTTCTTACAGAAGACAGAGTGATCAACAACACATCTCTGAAATCCTCCTGTCACAACTACCTGATTGAATTTATCACACTAAGTTTGGGAACTTTGTTTTAGACCATAAATAGCCTTCTTCAATCTGCATATTCTATCCTCTTCTTGAGCAATATACTCTAGAGGTTGCTTCATAAGCACAAAATTTGTAAGGTCACCGTATAAGAATGCATTCTTGATATCTAATTGACACAACTTGTAAGAATTATTGATGACAATAGACAAGATCACTCTGATAGAATTCAGGTGGGCAATAGGTGAAAAAGTCTCCTCATAGTCGATACCATATGTCTGAGTTAATCCTTGAGCAATCAATTGGACTTGTATTTGTCTACTATGCTGTCTACTTTGTACTTGACAGTGTAGACCTATCTACAGGTGACTATGGTAGTTCCGACAAGGCAGGTCACTAACTCTAAAGTCCTATGAAGTGTTAATATAACTATCTCCTCATCCATAACTGCCTTCTATTGAGGAAGTAATAGTGTCTTCTGATATTCTTGGGAATAGACTTAGAAGAGATAGACAAGGAGAAACTATGGAAATGAAGGTGAAAAAAGTCATAAGAAACAAAATTGGTAATTAGATGAGCAGTAGAAGATTGGATACCTTTGCAAAATGCGATTGGAAATCAGAATTATTTGAGGATTGATTTGCATCTGTAGAGGAGGTCGGTTTTGTTGTTAGAGGTACTTATGTCTATTGGTGATGACAATATACCTGTAAAGGACATGAAACCTCCTTATTGACAGAGGGTGTGCTTTGGTTGCCTGTAGTAGGGAGTTCAACAATAGATAGGAGAGGCAAACACTTGACATTAGTAATAGAACAATCTGACTAACTCTTGGACTCAAAAAAGGTGATGTCGATAGACATAACATATCTTTTGGTGGGAAGATGAAAACATCGGTAATCCCTTTAAGTTCGAGAATAGCCAACAAAAATACACTTGAAAGATATAAGAGATAATTTATTAAGGTCTGGAGGAAGAACAAAGATAAGACATCCAAAAATTAGAAGGGTTAAAGTAAATAGATTAGTGTCAGGTTGAAAACGTCGAAGTGGGATCTCACAAAGATAAGATATCCAAAAACTAGAAGGGTTAAAGTAAATAGATTAGTGTCTGGTTGAAGACGTCGAAGTGGGATCTCACCTCTTAAAGGAGTAGATGGCATTTGACTAAGGGTATTTGGGAATCTACATGTATAACATGATGGTGCAAGTAACATCTAATATATGTTTGTGTTTGCGTTCTGCAATATCATTTTATTGAGAAATGTAAGGACAAGTTGTCTGATTGCACAAACTTAAGAGTATTATTAGTACATAAACATTTTGGAGTAACAGTAAATTGATTTTTTATTTCTCTAATAAAAGATTTGAGTACATAAAAAATGTGACTATAATTTTTAAGCAAGCATATCCAAGATACTTGTGAGAAATCATCAATAAAATAAAATAATAACGATGACTAGACATAAACGGAACTCTCACAGGACCTTAGATATCATAATGGACTAATTTAAACAAAATTGGACTCAACATAAGACGTAAATGGCTAAAAGAAGCACAACGGTGCTTACTTAATTGACAAGACTTACAATCAAAAGGAGAGACAAAAATCTAAGGCAAGATTTGCTACAATTTCTAGTGGGATGTATAATTTAATTGGTAGTGCCACAGAACAGACGACTTAGAGGTGGATGTCACATATGCTAATTCTCGTGGTATATCATCATTGACCAATAGGTATACATCGTTGTTTCGCTCACGGTCCAAATCAATCATCCTCTTTGTCTGTAAATCCTTAAAATATATCGCTTGATCTGAGAGTTGAGATCTAGATTCAAATTGGAAAGATAAATCGCTATAGTCATCTCTTTATGGTACTCCTTCATTTGAGTGATTTCACTAGTTAAAGGTTAGTAGATCTTAAGTTCATTAAGCAATGCTCGTAGAAGGCAAAGTGCTCCTGAACTGAATGATCACCTTGTCGTAAGATGAACAATTGCTCATATACTCTGAAGACTCTGGATATGTTTGTCTTGTGATCATATGTGAAACGTAATTTATCTCAAATCTTCTAGGCCGGTCGCAATATCATGATGTTCCTTGCAACTGTTAGCTCTATACTATTCATCAATCAAGATATTATAGTTGCATTATCAACATACCAGTCATCGTATATTACATATTTTTTTTCAGGAGAAGTTTTTGTAAGGTGATTCATCTTATGACGGGCTACAATAAAATTCTCGTGACTTTGTGGCCAAAGAATATAATTCTTGTCATTTAACTTTTCAGAAGTCCCACTAAGCTTCTTCACCAAATATTCATTCGTTACTATGGAGAGAAGTAGGAAATACAATCTGATTTGTCATAATCGGTAGAGAAGGATGATTGATTTGTTATGGAAAGGGAACAAAAAATGCACAACCGTCGTCCAATAACACAAACACACAGTCCGGAGGCATAAAACACGTGTGGACATGACGTATCCATACACAAACAAGGACTTTAGACTAGTAGGAGGCTTAGAACATGGTTGAAGGAGGTGGACGACAGGCCTGGAAGGATTGTGCTGGCGGGCCTGAAGGGTCTGGATGACCTTACCGGTGGCGTCAGTAGCTTTGTAAGGGTTGTTGGCACCCCTTGAGGGGTGTTCCTGTGCTATTGGAGGCGTTGGAATGGAGATCGGAGGCTGTCGGCAGCATTGGAAGGTGTGAAGGGGATTGTCGATGGTGCTGGGAGGTGCAGAGTAGGGTTGCCAGCGACTGGAAGGTGTGGAGGAGGGTTGCCGGTAGCTGTGGTGGTGCCGGTGATGGGTGGGAAGGGCTGATGATTGCCTAGGGTTTGTCCTTAGGCTCTGGTACCATGTAGAAAGTGAAAAGAGAGGGAAAAAGTTATGTTATTTCTGAGTGTAGTTACATATATATAAGATGTATCAGATACCTTGGATTGGATGGATTTTCAATAACCTCCGATTACCCACTACAATCCTAATACATAATATAACCTCTTTAACAATGGTAAAGTTTACATTTAAGTTATAGACATTACATTTTTAAACCTTTTAGAAATAAAATAATATTAATATTAAATATTGTACCTTAGGTATCCAGGCTATATCCAAAATTTAACTGGAACTTTTTTGACCTAGATACACCATGTTCCATATGATAAATAACATGAAATATGTCCAAAAATAAGGAACACATGTATCAGAATTTTGAAATATTATAGGCTCTTTTTCTCTGGATATGCTAAGAGGCACATGTTGTATCTGAATTCTGAAATGTGGTAGGCCTTTTTTTTTTTCCCTAGATCTGTCCTGTGGCATATCCAATATGTCTTAAGCCTTATGTTAAGAAAATCATGTATATTCTAAAATAAGAAATACGATGTACCGTAAGATTGAGATGTTGTAAACATGTTGATCTCAGGGGGACGATTAATCATAAGCGTGTAAACATGACAGTCAATTATTTTACCATTGTGAAGTGAAAGTTTTGAGAAATTAGAAATAGCTGGCCATGAAACTCTGTCAAACATGTAAAACTAAGAAATCTATACGATGGTTATAGTTTTGCTTGAGTAAATTTTGTTGTTGTTAAGCCTCTTCTATTTTTGCTACGTCAATTTTGGAATTCAATCATGATACCATGGATTACATGAAAGCTTAGTTTGACATGATTTTTTGGTTACATGAAGGCTTTTGAAGCTCATGTCCTGAAATGCATTCTTGCTTGATCTAAGTGTTTCATGTAGTTTCAGTTGATTTTTTATATTAAACCTTGAAGGTTTGGACTCTTCTTATAAGCTTTGTATTGTCATTATTGGTGTATGTGTCGTCATTGTGATACTGGTCTTGTTAAGTTCTAGAAATGTTATGTGTATGAATCTTCATCTGTTGGATTTATCATGCACATTTTCGTGGAACCTCAGTGATCCTGTTCCTCGAAAGGTGTCAGAGGATGTCGATGGATTGTTGAGGTCCTCTTCGATGCCTAAGTTAGGATTCGCTTTGGGAAATAGGAATCAGGTCTTTAGGTGGTTGGATGAGTTCTGTGGCATTTATAAGGGGCATTTATAGCCAGGGTGTTCTGTGGCAGACTAGGTTCAGAGGGGACAATTGGACTGGTAGACCCATATCACTCAGCATAAATCACCATCTTTATGTCAATTTTTTACACTAGCATGTTGTATATTTTCATGTTTATAAAATTAGCGGTTTGTCAATTTTAAGTCTGCTTTCCAGATAAATAGATGTCTAATAAATATATCTACCGTGTGCAAGTGATAAAGCATCACTTGTCTTATATAAAAGTCCAAAATGTTAAGGCAGCAAAATGTCACCTAGAAAAATGAGAAAACATGCATGTAGTCCCCTAACGTTCATTTTTCCCTCTAGTCCTGGGGCATGCATGGTGTCTATCTTGAGGTGTAACATTTGGACTTAAAGACATGCTTCTTTTAGGATGGCCACATGTTACACAATTTTTTATCGAGTGTAGTAAACACTTCCAAGATGGCCACATGCAACCACTTGAGCATTCCTTTGAAGTGGTTTATGACCCAAACTACATCATTTAGGCCCCAGTTGTCCCAATCACACATGACATCGACAATTCCAATATTTATCGAAGTTCAGAACTATGCTTATTAGTCATTTGTCAAAGTAAAGAGTGTTGGTTATAGTAATAATTGAAGTTAAAAAATTTAAAAAAAAAAGAAATATTATAGAATGTTTGAAAGTTTAGAAGTAAAGAGTGTTGGTTATAGTAATAATTGAAGTTATTTAAGATAAATTTAAATAAAATATCAAATTATGAAATTTAAAATATGATAGAGTTAATTTGCAATTACAAGAATACTTTTCCAGGCTGGCTTTTGATGCATCATTAAGTGAAATACGTATAGAAAAATATTTCAAAATTTTAAAAGATGAGATATTTATTATTGTTAACAGAGTAAGCAAGATTTGGAGGCCTATTTTTATAATAGTAGTTTCAAGTAATTACTGATGCAGGGTTCATAGGAGAAAACAATTGTGCATGCAATTACCAAAATTATCCTTTTTTGACCTTGTTTCTATTGAAACTAATAGGTAAATAATAAAATTTAGAATGAATAATTTAGGTGATTCATTGAAAAGATTGATCCATGGAGGATTGGATGTTCCCTTAATGTAATAAATTCTGTTAGAAATAGAACTAGGATAATTTATGTGCTAGTATAGGCAAATTTTCTGAAATAATAAAAAAGATACATTGCAAAACTAGTGTTCATGGAAACCTCATTACATAATTAGTGCTGTAACTGTGTTTAGTTTGAACTCAATTCAGGATTCTTGACTGTCAAATTCAGTTGGGCTTACTGCAATATAAACTGAATTCAACACTGATACTGCTGTATTCAGTTTGTAGCGTGGATTCGGCAGCAACAATGCTGAATTCAGTTTTAACAAAAAATCATAGTTTTTTAGGTAAATTACAGTTTATTTCTTTCAACTATTTGTTTTTGACAGCTTAGTATCCTATTCCTTTTTTCATTACAACTTGCTTTCGTTAATTACCTCTGTTATACAATAAGATCCTTCTTTTAGGTTTGAACAGTCACGTGACCTTTACAATATTTCTTTCAGACAAATTTACTATTATTTTCATATTTTTCCGTTTACCTTCCTCAACTATTTGAGTTTCTTAGTTTTGTATCTTAAACTTTTTTTTATTACAACTTATTTTTCAACTATCCAAGTTAAATAACAAGATCCTTTTGTCAAATTTTAAGGGTTGTGTGACCATTACAATTTTTTTTGCAGACAAATTTATCCTTCTTTCGTATCTTCTTCTTCTCTGTCTTCTTTCTTTTTTTCTGTCATAAACCTTAAATCTAACTTCATCATCAAAATTTTCTCCTTTGTCCTTCTTTTCTAATTTTTTTTTCCTTTTTTCTTAATAAATTAATGATCTTAAGTTTCGTCAACACCATAGGAAGGTCTCGAGCTTCTTTTTTGTTGTCATTAAGCATATTTCAATCAAAACTCTCAATTTACTCGGAAAGGTTGTCAATGGTTGAGATTTGTAGTCAGATGAGATGTGAGTAAGGAAGAAAGGATTTCGTAGAGGTAATGTTTGGGTCAGACTGTGTAACCAAGAATGTGATTATTTGTAATTGAGGATAAAATAATCATATAAAGTAAAAATTTAACTGGTGGTTTATTGTAATTTACTATAGTTGAAGGGGATTAAGTTGAAAAATTCGAACAGTTGAGGGAGGTAAATTGTAATTTAATCCTAGAATGATAAATTATAGAGGATAAAATAGTTAGACAAACAAAAAGTTTAACGTTGTTTACTTAACAAGATGGTTTATTATAATTTATCATAGTTAAGGTGAGTAAATTATAATGAAAAAAAGTTTGAGGCATTAAGTTGAAAAATGCAAATAATTGAGGGAGATAAACTATAATTTACCTTAATTTTTTTGGTAGGTCTGGTGACCATATGGAGTCCATTCTAGACTTGTCACAACACTATCTTGTAGTAAAGTTGGATAGAGCTATATTTTAGTAATAATTTTGTCATGGGAAAGGAATAAGATAAATGCATTACAAGGATAGGTGTATAGAGGAATACCCAACAAATGGATATCCAATTACTCAACTAGATTAACTAATATTTAATAAGCCTAACACTCTCTCTTAAGCTTGAGCATATGTATCAATTATGCTTAATTTGTTACAAAGAGATCTAAAAACATTAACATTTAGTCCTTTTGTGAAAATATCAGCAAGCTACTCTGAAGAATGAGTGTAGGGAGTAGTGATAACTCCTTTTATTACTATATCACACTCATAGTGACAATCGATTTTAATATGTTTTGTGCGTTTATGGAAGATCGAATTGTTGGTATTGAAGATAATCACTTGGTTGTCACAATGTATAACCATGGGAATATCTACAGATAAATTAAACACTATTAGTAGTGATTTGAACCACATCATCTTATACATCGTCTGCACCATGAAGCAATGCTCGGCCTTAGTATTGGATTTGAGTACAACATTTTGCTTTTTGCTTCGCTAAGTAATAAGGTTGCCTCCAACATACTTGCAATAGCTTGATGTAAACCTTTTATTTCCTCTATCACTAGCATAATCAGAGTTTGAATAAGCTTTAATCAGCACGTGTCTATTCTTCCTGTAAATAAGGTTCTTTCCTGAAGCACTTTTGACGTAGGTCAGAACTGACAATGTCCCCTGTCAATGAATTATTTTAAGCTCATGCATAAATTGACTGAGAAGTTCAACTGTATAAGAAATATCAGGACGAATAACAGTTAAGTAAATCAACTTCTCAATCATATGTCTATACTGACCAAAATCCTCAAAAAACTCGTACATACTATCCTAGAAAGTCGGACTCGATCTATACGAGTACTCTCGGATTTACATTCCATAAGTTCAGTCTCTTGAAGTAAATCTAGTACATACTTGTTCTGAGACATGTTATCCTATCTCTAGTGTAGGCAAACTCAATGTCTAGAAAATACTGAGGTTTTTCCATATCCTTGGTGAGAAAATGAATTTTTAGATACTCCTTCGTCTGATTGATCCCTATAGAATTAGTATCTATGATATCATCAACATATGCCGCTAGAAGTACATATCTTCTAATGGTTTTCCTGTAAAACACTAAATGATCCACTGTATATTTCTAGAAATCATTGTCCATAACAACTTCGTTGAACTTCTCAAACCGTACTTGTGGACTTTGTTTGAGATTATAAATTACCTGAGTAAGCACACCTGATTCTCCTCTTGAGTAGCATAGCTTGGTAGTTGCTTCATAAGAATCTGATTAGAAAGATCACTATATAAGAAAGTATTCTTAATATCAAGCTAACAAAGATCCTATGATTGATTTGTGGCATAAACAGAAGTTAAACGAACCTTGTACTTATCTACAAATCATTTGACTTGTACTTTACATTGAACATCCATGTACAAGTATAGAATTAAACGTCGGTTTCGTGTCGGACTTTGGTTTGACAAAAATAGAAAACGTGTCAAACATCAGTAGAAATGTTGGTGGAAACACGGTAAATTTAAGGAAGTTCATGGAAATGGTCAAAAAAATTTAAATTTTGATTTGAAACTCTAGGATAAGTTAAAATAAGCAATAATTTACATCTTAGATTATTTAGATCAATTTGTTCAATATGTATCACATTAAAATACAGTAAGACCTAATAGAAATATCTTGAAGTATAAATAATACATAAAAATACTTAATAAATATTTAAAAACAAAAGTACTAAAAAAACCTAAGATCTAACAAATAGAAATACATCAACTATAATTATTTCTATTTTTACAATCATTTCTGATTTGTTTTCAATTTTTCTTGATTTTTAATTAATTATGAAATATTCTTATTTTTTAAAAAATTGTAAAAAATTATTAATTTCATAGAATTATTATGTTAGATCTATGAAATATTATTAAGTTAAATTTTTATTTTTTAATTTATTACGAAATAAACATGAAAATTCCTTAAATAAAAAGAAACATCGACTAGATGACAAATGCTTAAAAAAAGAGAGGAGAAAGGATTGGTTCTTGAATCCAAAGATAAGTTAGACTTGGATGGGTTTAAAATTTAAAAAAAAAATGGAAAAATGGGTGGCTTTTACAAAAAAGAAAGAAAGAGAAAGGTAAGGTTCCATGTTCCAAAATCCATACGTAAGGCACTTAGGCACACTTGGACGGGCTTTAAAAGAAAAACAAAAAAGAATGGATAGCTTTTACAAAATAAAAAAAGAGGAGAATAGGAAGGTTCGAGACCACACTTGGACGAGCCACATTGCAGACTTTAAAAAAAAAAGGGAGCATGTTAGAAGATCATCTTTGATTTGGAGTGTTTTGGAGGACAAAAGGAGAGGAGAGACGACATAGGAGGGGGGAGAGGGTGTGAGACGGTGCAAGGTGTGGGACGATGCAGGAGAAGAGGACACGGCATGGTGTAGGACAACAGGATTGCTGGACGGCAGAGGAGATGGCTGAGAACGCTAGCTGGACAGCTAAGGAAGGAAGAATGGCCCGTGTCGTATGTGTTGGTGGATTTCTACGATGTGTTAAACGATATGAGTTCAGGTTGGTACAAAAATTCATCTCTATCAATTGACATGGAACTACTTGCCGATGCAAGTCGAAATTTAGAGGGAAATATGGCACTTCGCGAAGTATCCACACGTATCGTGTCCCCATATCATGAAATCGACACGTGTTGGCGAAATATCGTCGACACATGTTGAAGTTTGTTTCTATGTGTACAAGTGACAGTGTTGGTATCTGCAGAGCGAGTAACCAAGTCTCAAGTACTACGAGACACTAATGCTTCCATTTCATCATTCATAGCAGCCTTCCAATAAGGAAGGAGAAGTATTTTTTGGTAATTTCTAGGAATAGACTCTCTGGAAATAAACAAGACAAAGTTACGGAAAGAAGGTGAAAGATGATTATAAGACATAAAATGGAAAATAGAATGAATAGTATTGGAACGCTTATCCTTTTGTATAGTAATAGGCACATCAAGGTCTAAGGTAGGTGGATCTGCAAACATCTCGAAGGAAGGCTGAGGCTGAGGCTGAGGTGGCCGCTAGTGACAACGATAAACATATAAAGAACAACACATATTTTGTTTACAACAGGAGAATTATCATCATTTGTAGTTGAATTCACAACAATTAAAGGTAAAGGAATGTTATCGGAAGATAAAGGAACACTATAAATATAGCCAAAGTAGGATGTAGACTTGAAAAATGTGACATTTGCAGAAACAATATAATGACGATTTGGTAGATGAAAAAATCGGTATCCTTTCTTTGCCCTCAAGTATCCAATAAAAACACATTTAATTGACTGAAGGAATAACTTATCAAGTCTTGAAAATAGATCTTGAACAAAGACAACACACTTAAAAATTCTAAGAGGCAATGGAAACAACTACTCATGTTGAAAGCGTCGGAGAGGTACTTCACTACCAAGAGGAGTAGATGACATTTTGTTTATAAGATAAGAAGTAGTTAAACCATAAGTACTTTGGAATATGCATTTGTAATATAAAGGTGCACATAACATCTAAAATTTGTCGATGCTTACGTTCAACCACATCATTCTATTGAGATGTATGAGAACAAGTGGTTTGATGAATAATATTAAGAGTAGCACAGTATTTTGAAGTTCAATTTGAAAAAATTCAAGTACATTATCAGTGCAAAAGATTTTTGGAATGATAGCAAATTGATTTGTTATTTTTGTAAAAAATTGTTTGACTACATCAAAGACTTGAGCACATTCTCAGAGAAGACAAATCTAAGAAGTTAGTGGAAAATCATCAACGAAAACAACAAATACTTATCTTCCCTATATTGATTTGGATTATGATCTAATTATTTTGCACCTTCTTCCTTTCCTATATATGTGTAGGAGAGGCTTTGTACAAACAATATTTTATTTCCTTCTCTTAGTTACTTTTCATTAAAAAAAAAAGATCCTTCTCTTGGTTTTGGCATGCCACCAGATGTAGGTTCGAGCAAGGATTCTAAAGAGAGTTTTGTTCTTCCTCTCCTCACATGAGGACGGGGAGGAACAACACTTGCTTGAATAGTGTTTTCCCTACAGTGTTTTATAAGTCTCTATAGTGTCTTTTGATGTTTACCGAATTTTTTCAAGTTTTGGTGATGAGCAGAGATTTTCCAACGAAAAACACTGCTTTTCTGATAGTGAACAGTGTTTTCGGATTGTTAATAGGAAATTCTGGCTGAGACATTTTCCTAGTCGTTGGACGTGCATTCATGTGCTTGATCTGCCTGTTGTTGTTGCTGCTTCTGCAATATACCGTATCTTGTACTCTTTTGCTTTCTTATATGTATGTGTGTGAGATGCTTTTGTGTAAATACATTCTATCCCCCTCTCTTTGTTTTTGATAGAACGTATGATATAGTACTTCTCAAATACCAGAATCTCGAGCTTTCCTGATTGAAGAGTATTGAATACAGGAATATTTATCTAGAAGTTTTACCTAATAGCATACTATTTTGTCGAAAGGACACTTGATTATATTTTTATGGGTAACTAATTCACAGTTTTAAATAGACCTATCTCGTCTGTCTGTAGGTACGACGCTCATGTGCTTGACCCTCTAGCTGGCTTACAGTTCACAACAGCTACATACTACATGCTTGCTTCAAACATCAAGCAACTGGCCAAGGACTTGTGTGGTGGCCGTTGTGCTTTCTTCTTGGAAGGTGGCTACAACCTCCAATCTCTCTCGTATTCAGTAGCGGACACATTTCGTGCCTTCCTTGGGGAGCGGAGCATAGCACCACAATTCGACAATCCTGCTATCCTGTACGAGGAACCGACTACAAAGGCAAACCAGGCAATTCACAAAGTGAAACAGATTCATTCCCTGTAAAATCAACAGAAATGCTACCTTTTGCTGCTTCATATATCTGCCTGTATATACCTACTTTTCTTAAGTAAGGCAGAGTCTTACCTGATCATTACTCTATATATATATATATATATATATATATATAATCTTCAGAGGTTATTTTCTAGTGCTCTTGTATAAAATTAGATTCCTGGATAGGTTTGTAGAATATGGGTTCTGCATTTTACCATGCATCTGGCCACATTAGTCTGATATTGGTGTTGTGTATATGTGTGTGTTGAAGATGTATTGGTTTGCTGATTGGGGTGAAAGAAGCGGTTCGAAATAATTTTAGTTTGGATGGCGAATACCCGTCGAAAATCCTACGGTCGTCGCTCCTGCAATCGCCTCCCCTAAGGAGGTTCGCGCAAGTTGTTCAGAAAAGTCACTGATTTTGTCTGGGCGACGTTCAAAGTCAGTCTTGAGGAGGAAGACCTTTCTCCGATCTTGTTGCCTGTCAAGGCACATTGTCGATCGGTAAAATCTAGACCTTCTCGTACTTTGACGGTCCTTGATCAGGGGTGTTGGGTAGGAGAAGACTTGTAACATCAGGGTCTGATTATCCATTTTTATAATAAATCATGTATTATTTGTAATATTGTGTTTAATGGTTTATTAATGGGTAATCTGTTGTTTCTTGGTTGTGTGTGGTTGTGGGTGATTTTCTGTGCATCAGGTTGTGATTTGGGACCTATGTGGATTCCGATTTGAGGATGCACAGTTGTTTCGGTTTACTTGTCATTCTTTTCTCTTTTCTTTTTCCTCTTTTCTTTCTCTCTCGCGAGCCCTACCTTCCACCATTTCTTTGTCTTCTTCTTCTTCCTCTTCTCCCTCTCGTGCCACCAGCGATGGAGACCCGTGTCTCCCCATCTCGTCTGACGGGATGGGTAGCCGGTGCCATATGGATGGGGATGGAGATAAGAGGGGGAGGCAGTGGTAGAGCAGAGGAGGTGTGCTGCGCAGAAAGGAAAGGAGGGAAGAAAGGGAGCCGAGGCGAGCGCAACCGTGGGAGGAGGTGGTGAGGCATCCAGAGGTTCCGTCGGAGCTCGTAGAGGCTTGCTGGAGTGTAGTAAGGGGTCTGGGACAGGTACGCGACTTCCTCCTTCCTCTGTTTCGTTTTTGGGTTAAATGTAGGTTTAATGCATAAAATTGTGATAAATGCATGAAAAATTGTAGAAAATTGGTATGTGATTGAGAATGTGTTGATTAGCATGTTTATGATGCTATCATGTTGATTTGAGGGCTTTTTGTGTGGTTTTCATGGATGAATGAGAAGCATGCTACAGTATTTGTTTTTGAGCTCTATGCCTTGA
>JAMKQA010000807.1:0-47233 GCA_024699735.1 Posidonia australis | reverse complement strand
AATTTATTTTTATTTTTGATATATATTATTTTTATTTCATATATACTAAATAACTTAAAATATATAATTATATGAAAATATTGTTAATTGTTTGATTAATTATGTAATGTGTATATTACCATATCCGTTTTTATATCCGATTTTATCCGTATCCGATCCCCTTTTATCTGTTCCGTATCCGTATCCGTTTTTTAAAGATATGGATATGTAAATTTCCTATCAGTATGATATCCGTATTCGTATCCGTATCCGCATTTCGAAAATGGATATGGATATGGTAACACCCATATTTGTACCGTATCCGATCCGTTTGCACCACTATCTACAGCACATTGTCGGAATTCTGCTTGCATCACAACTTTGCTGAATTTTTCAAACCATACTCTGGGACTCTGCTTTAGGCCATAGATCGCCTTCCTGAGTCTGCATTGTTGAAAAATCTTATATTTATTTTGATGATAACAATTTTAGTATGATTAAACACAGGTGACTATATAAGGTCATATGAAGAATTCAAGTACTACATTCATATAAGTATGTGTTATGAGATGTAATGATCACATATTTGTATTCATGAGATATAAAAATGTATTGATATGTAAAGGAAGAAAGGATTTGTAAATCACATGTAAAACGGCATACCGAATATTTTCGGTATACCGATTCAGGAGAAAACGGCACACCGAAATTCAAAGAAGAAATGAAGCTGCAAGCAAAACGACATACCGAATATTTTCGGTATACCGAATCAGGAGAAAACGGCACATCAAGCGGTACACCGAAATTCAAGGACCACGGAAGCTTATAGCAATTTCGACAGACCGAAATATTTCGGAATACCGATTTATCCCGACCGTTACATATTTCGATCGACCGAATAATTTCGACATACCGAATCTTATGTCAGTAAACAAAAAATTTACTAGTCGTTAGTCACACTTAAAGGAAAGTCTAACACTATAAATTAAAGTCCATATGTAGCTCACAAACCACATAATTTTCATTGAGCTATCATACTTCTAGTGCTTTAAGTGAGTGGGTCAAAATTTCATCAATACTTCGCTTCAAGTACAAGGAGCTTCAACTTTCATTCCGACAAGCAAGAATGAGATCACAAGGTGTTCAAAGGTCACTCTCGCCTTCAAGTGCTTTGAGTTATTCTCCAGGAAGGAGAAGGAAATTGTGATTCAAGGCTACAAGCAAGGTAAATTAGTTGCTTGTAATATTCTAGTTATTGAATAAAAAGGTTAAGTCTCAAGTAAGGAACTTAAGAAGTGGATTAAGCCGGGGTTGACTGAACCACTATAAATTCTCTGAGTACTTGTGGTTGAATGTGTATATGATTAAATTTTATCTTCTTAAAATTGCATATTAACGTTAAAACTAAGAAAAAATCAGAGATTCTCTATTCACCCTCTCTAGAGAAGCCTTAGTATCCTACAATTGGTATCAAAGCAAGATTATCTAGATATAGACTAATTGTCTACTAGATAGCTTCTCCATCATATCACAACATTGTAGAAGGTCAAAGCATCAATAGACCACCTTTGTTTGATGGAATAAATTACAACTATTGGAAGTGTAGAATGATAATCTATTTAAAATCTATAAATTTAGAGTTATGGGATGTTACAAATGGTTTCACCTTAAACTCAAAATCATTTAGAGAATAGAACAATGAAGAGAAAATCCTAACTCAATTAGATACAAAAGGTCTAAATATCTTATTTTGTGCTGTAAATCAAGAACAATTTAATAGAATTTCTAATTGTGAAACCTCATATGAAGCTTAACATGTTTTACAAGTAACTCAAGAAAGAACTAATCAAGTAAAAGAAACCAAAATTAATATGTTAGCTCACAAATATGAATTATTCAAAATGAATCAAAATGAAACCATAGGTGACATGTTTACTAGATTTAATGAAATCACCAACACCTTACAATCTCTAGATAAAGAATATTCTCAAAGTAAACTTGTTAGAAAAGTTCTTAGGTCTCTTACTCCTGATTGGGAAAAGAAAATCACGACTATTGAAGAGACTAAGGATCTTTCTACCTACTCACTTGAGAATCTTATTGGAAATCTTACATCTTATGAAGTACAATTGAAGGAGAAAGAAAATGAAAAATCACTAAACAAGAAATCTATTGCCCTAAAAACCACCACTGACTCAGAAGATTCAGATAATGAAGAAGATGAAGAAATGACTATGCTAACTAGAAAATTTATAAAAAAAAGAAAATTTCAAAAGAAAAAGAATATTATTGAAACTCCTCTATGCTTCAAGTGTAATAAACCTAGACACATTAAAAAAGATTGTCCCTTACTAAAAACTAGAACATTTAAAAAAGATAACAAGAATAAAAAGAAAGTCCTTCAAGCAACATGGGATGAAAGTGATTCATCTTCCGATGAATATTCATCTTCAGATGGGGAAAAAGCAAATATGTGCTTTATGACCCTAGAGGATGCTTGTGATTCATCCCAAACTAATGAAGATTATTCTATATATGAATTAATTGAAGGATTCAATGAGTTATATCAAAAATACAAATCCTTAAAATCAAATTACAAAGAATCTAATTTGACCATTACTTCCCTCAAAAATCAAAATGAATCATTAATAAATGAAGGAAAAATACTTATTGATGAAAATCATAAACTAGACAACAAAAATATTAAATTAAATATGGAAATTGATCATATGAAATATAAAATCAAGAATTTAGAAATTGATATCACATCATTAAAAGACAAAAGCAATGACTTACTTGCAACCATCACAAAATTCACTAAAGAAAAGGAAACCTTAAACAAAATATTATCTTGTCAAAGACCATTCTTGCATAAACATGGGATTGGTTTCTCAAGTTTTCAAGAAACTCCGTATGAGAATGGATTTGTTAGAGCCTTATCAAATGAAAATTATGTGTTTGTTGTGAAGAAAAGAATAACTCAAAAAGAAAATATTTGAGCTCAAAAATCTAACAAATTTGGACCCAAAATAATATGGGTACCAAAATCATCTCTTCCTTCTCGTAATGTAGGATGAAATCAAAATGGATCCTTGATAGTGGATGCTCGCGGCACATGACCGGAGAACGTGATCTATTAAGCTCCTATACGGTTAAGGAAGATGGTACGGTGACCTTCGGAGATAATGCAAAAGGAAAAATTATTGAAATCGACCATGTTAGTAACTCTGATAAACCATCTATTGAAAATGTATTACTTGTTGATGGACTAAAATATAATCTCCTAAGTATTAGTCAATTATGTGATAAAAGATATGAAGTTATCTTTGATAATAAAGAGTGTCTCATAATTGAGTCTTCCACAAGTAATGTATTATTTGTTGGAAATAGGAAAAATAATGTATATAAAATAAGTGTTACTTATGAATCTAAGTTATGCTTTGCTTCTATAAATGATGATAAATGACTTTGGCATATACGACTTGGTCATGCTAGCATGAGTCAATTATACAAGATTTCCAAAAATGAAAATGTTATTGGTTTACCCAAGTTAGAGTTTCATAAAGATAAACTTTGTAATGCATGTCAATTTGGAAAACACTAGTACCTACAGAAGTAGAATAGGAGACAGTGGTTGTGGAATCAGTAGCCTGAAGCTGTAGAAACCTGTCATAATCTGCCTGTGAGATGGTAACAGTCTGCTCCTCACTGGTGGACTGAGCTGGAGTAGAGGTAGTAGTGACATGTGCAGACGAGGAGGACGGACGGCCATGTAAATCCCAACATCTTTCAATGCAATGTCCAGACTTGCCACAATGTGTACACTTATGACGACTACCACCATCAGAGCGGCCCCGACCACGGGAGCCACCACGACCACGTCCCCTAGTGGCAGCTAAGGCAGAGGACTCAGAAACTATAGAGGAGGCCGCCGTAGAAACTCGAAAGACCTTACCAAAGGTTGTCCGGAGGTCAGGTAGAGTATCGGCAGCTAATACTTGACCACGGACCTAAGAACTAATATCAGGGTTGAGGGCAATGAGAAACACGACCACTGCTAGCTCTTCACGGTACCTGCTCTGACGAGTGATGTCAGGTGTCAAGGGCCGATGGACCTCCAATTCTTCCAGAAGAGCCTGCAGAGTAGTAAACAGATCTTGGACTGACTTGTCACCCTGTCTCAGGATAAATAACTGCTCATATATTTCACAAACTCTGGAGATGTTTTTTTCATGACCATATGTCAACCGAAGGGTATCCCAAATGTTCTTGGCTGGTCTAAGAGAAAGGACGTCATGAGCAACTGCAGGCTCCATACTATTCGCCATCCATGTGATCACAGCAACATCATCAGTCAACCAATCTTCATACAAATCAGACTTAACATCAGGTGGCGGATGAGTAAGATGTTTCAATTTCTTGTGGGCCAACATGAACGTCTCAAAACTCTGAGACCACAGGAGATAATTGAGGTCCGAGAGTTTTTCTGAGGTACCACTGAGTCCTTTCATCAATAGATCACGAAATGCCATACTGACAAAGGGAACAAAACAAATGATGTACACAAGAATGCTGGAAAAAACTGCTCACCAACGTGGTGGATTTGACGTATCCACCAAAAAACAGAGTCTGGAGACGTGAAGGAGGCCTAAAACATGGCCAAACACACTCAAATCACTTCACCAGAGAGCTGGACTGCCCATACACAGACAAAGGAATGACATACAGACATCACTGACCAGACCACATGGGTCGGTGATCCCGTGGGAGGGTTGCCAACGACTCGGGCTGCTGGACAGTGGCCGGCGGCTGCTCCAAGGGGGGCGAAACAGTGCCTGCCAGCGACGAGCTAGGACTGGACCGGAGGAAGAGTCGGCGCGGAAGGGAGCGAAAGCCGGCTGTGCCGCCGGATGGCCGGAAGTTGCCGACAGTTGGCCAGAAACGGCTCTACAGTGGCCGACGACGGTTAGATCTAGGGGTTTTTTTTGTTGTTGTTTAAAGAGGAAAGAGAACCTATACTCTAGATACCATGTTGAGAGAAAAGAAAAATATTTCATTAGAGGGCTTAAGTTACATATAAATAGGGGATTATGGTATACCAAGGTAAATGGATATCCATTAACCCACTATCTAGAGTAACCTAAGTAATATAGATACAACTCTAACAATAAGAAAGAGAGAGAAGACACCAAAAGCCCAAATTATGTGAAAATTAATATGACATTGACAAAAAACTTTCATGATGTCACTTGTACAATGAAAACAAAATATCTCACTAATAGGATATGTGCAACTAGAATTCAAATAGAAAATGTGGAAAAAGATACATCTTCTAGGTTATTATCTATATAAAACATTCTTAGCATTAAGAGAACATGAATAATGAAAAACCAAACTGTGCAGATGTATGTGACCAATTTTCAGAAGTGGGAAGGATCTTAGTAGCTCAATTATGGGAAAATACTCATATTCCATTTGATGGAATCAGCAACACCATTAAACTCTCTTAGGTGTTGTTTCTTTTGATAGATCATTGAATGAGCTGTTGAGATAACTGGTTGTAAAAATTCTTGCTACCATGATAATCTTTAGATCTTTGTTTCATGTCTTTGCCAATGGAGGATTCAGGTGGGTTGCCACAAGCTGGTCTGGAACAATATGGTACAGCTGAAGGTTCAATTTTTTGCATGGCAGATCGTTCATGCTAGGCTACTAAGCAATTTGACACTCCGATGTTGTGGTGTTCATCTTGCAAGCAGATGTCCCTTCTGTCTTTCTGCTTCAGAAGACTTCACTCACGTCATATGGGACTGTGGGCTGGTTCGCATATGGTGGATTGCCTTAATGGGACAAAATGCTTTCGATCTCACCACGAGGGGCTCATAGGAGTTTTGGGTACTTTGGTGGGAAGCAGGAAGGGGTGTGAGTCGAAGAAAGAGATGCTGGATGGCTCTATGCATGCGATTTGATGGGCCCGATGAACTGATAGACTAGAGACTGGCTCATTTCTTCTTCATTGGAATGGATTCCAGATACAGGGGCATCGGAGCAATCCTATGCTTTCATTTATGATTGGCTTGAATGTCTGCTTTATTGTTGATTCTGTTTTTGTTTTTTTGAACTTTCGCTTATTCTCTTGATAAGCACTTTCTCCTGAACTACTTTTCCTTTCAGTTTTAATAAACTATTAACTTTAGCGCTCAAAAAAATGATAACCTTAAGATAACCCATTATTGTAAAAAATCTTGCTACTTCTAACTACTTCATATCCCGCAACGTATACCTGTTAACTCTTCTGAATCAATTATACCTCCCTGTTAATGCACTCAAATTCTTCATTGCACATGCAATCTTGCATGTTTTCTGACATATTCATTATTTAATAACAGTGTGGTCACATTAAATAAATTCCACATAACTACCCAACCCCCTCAAGATCTGTTTGCCATGGCATGTATTCTGAGCTTGCCAACATCAGTTGAAATGAAGTGTTTGGCATCCCATCCAAACACATTCAAAACCTATAAAGATGTTTTGAAGTAAGCAACACATGAAGTGCTTCAACTTGTGTCTTATGCCGTAAGTTATAGTTTGTAATTTAGAGCAAGACCAACTGCTTCTACTTATGTCTTATGCCAAATTTATAATTTGTAAATCAGAGAAAAACCGACTTGGCCTTTGGATTTGGAGTCCTGCTATAATCTTGACATAAGTGGTTATTTCATTCTAAATCTACTCATTTAGTTTGCATAGTCCCATCCCTTGGTGCATAATCTCACATGATCAAGCTTTCTCATCTTCTCATGATGGCTTTACTTACACATACACTCATCTAATTTCTAAATGAAATGGTATTTTCACTATTATTTGATTCAATTCTAGATTGCTACTTGACTTTCTCACAGATACATGAATTTGATAGCCCTTCTCCACTGTATACTGTGAACAGATACATGAATTTGATAGCCCTTCTCCACTGTATACTGTGAAGAAGTATATTTTTTAGCAGTCAAAGAAAACAATTTTATTGAAAATAGAGAGAAAGAAAGAAAGCATAAACAGAAGATACAAGACCAGTTCTGCCAAAAAGGTAGAGACAATAGAAACCAGTGAAGTTCTGAAATAGGAACAAAGGAAGAAGGGGGGAGGCAGCGAAGCAACACAAAATAACCAGAATCACCCTCCTCATAGACCAACAATGACACCAAAATAGCAATGGATGCATCCATAACCACAACAACATTTTGCTCAAATAAGGAATGTTGAGAAAAATGATCTAAATTGCATGATTACAAAATCAAAGAACATAAAGCATATATATATACTAGGTAGGATAATGGACCAACAAGATCCATTAACTCATCTAACTACCAACTAATAAAACAATTAACTCTACCCCTCCCCCTCTAATTGGAACATATACATCTATCATGCTCAACTTGCTACATGATAATGAAAAACATTGAGGGCTTAAAGCCTTGACAAAAATGTCTACAATTTGATCCTCACTTCTCAAAAACAGTGTATGAATTTTTTCATTCATCACAGCCTCATGAATAAAGTGACAATTAATTTTCACATGCTTTGTGTGCTTATAAAAAATTGGCTTACTTATTATTTTGATGGTTACTTGATTAGCACAAAACATAGTCATTGGTTCACTGCAAGAAACAGCAAGAACCTAAGCCTCAGTAGTAGATAATGACGCCATATTTTGTTTCTTACTCTTCTAAGACATAAGATTATCCCTGACAAAAGTACAATAATCAATAGTGAAACATCGATCAGACCACATAATCAACATCGAAATAGGCAACAACATCTAAATGACCATAATTACAATATACCATTCCTTTGCCCAAAGAATTCTCACACAGCGAAAAAGACGAAGAACAACTTCCCAATAACATGCTTTGGGATTCTCCATAGATCAACTGGCCATACTAACATCAAAGGTAATATTTGACCAGGTGCATTTAGGATTTGGATCAATAGCAGTAGTAACACATTTGGTACTTAATGTTCCTGTAGGAAATCCATTACATACTTCCTTTGTGACATAATTAGTCTCTGTTTGTCACAAACTACTTCAATACCAAGAAAATATCACAGTTAAACAAGATCCTTTGTTACAAAATACTTCTTCACATGTTGCTTTGTTTTTTCTACATCCACAGAATCACTTCCAATCACAAGAATATCATCTACATACACTATCAAAATCACATTGCCTAAATCCTATTGTTTAATAAACACAGAGTGATCTGCACAACTCCTTGTAAAGCTAATTGATGTTATTACTTGACTGAATTTTTCAAACCAACCACAGGAACTTTGCTTGAGTCCATAAATAGCTTTCCATACTTTGCATACTTTCCAAGTCTCCCACTGAACATCATACCTTAAAGATTACTTCATAAACAGTCTCATATAAATCTGCACCTAGAAAAACATTCTTGACATCTCGTTGAAAAATTAATCAAGATTTTGCAACTACAACTAAAACAAGAACTAGAATAAAACTAATACAAGTAATAGGAGAAAAAGTTTCGAAGAAGCCTACACTATGGGCCTCTTTGTGCACAAAATTTGACAAAATTGTCAAGAATTAAAATTCTAGAGTCAACAAGAATTGACAAAAATTAAAAAGTAAGGAAAATTGATTTCCTATTGACCAAGTTTTCTGTTGTTTGTGTTTACTCAAAAAAGCAAAAGAAACTAAAATATGGATGTTTGTGCTTATCAAATGATTCCAAAGGAAAGTAAACATTGCATAAAGAAAAAAGGGAATCATCCCATCTCTAGCAGATTGAATCGTCAATACCAAACCAACTCCATTCTTTTTCTTCTTTCTGTAACGAAATTCCACAGTTGCAAACTATACATAAACGAATGCATGAAAGAAAAGAGCAAAATATATACAAATATCCTACATAAATCTTGATGTAGCAAAATTTAGCAGATCAAGAATCAAAAGAAGAAGGTGAGGAAAACAAAGCAATTTCATACAAAATCAAACGGTAGATGAGACAAATTTGCCCCTAACCTCTCCCCCTCCCCTTCCCCGCCTTCCCAATCCAGGCTACCTCCACGTCCACCAAACCCCCACCATCTCCCTCCTCCTCCACCACCACCGAACGGACCATCATCCCTGTCGCCATCGTCGGAGAACACGTCCTCCCTGGATTCATCAATGAAGGACCTCCTCCTGGTTTGCCTCTGACGATAGACCAAAGCACGTGGCACAGTCCTATAAGGGTCAAATCAGACAACAATGGGCGACGAGATGGAGTCGACAAGGAGGGATCCGACAGCGATGATGGAGAGGATCGAGGGGTTGCTGGGGAGGAGAAGGGACTTGAAGGATCTGACGAAGATAGTGGACATCGTGGACAAGATGGAGGAGGATGGGACAAGGAGGAGGGTGGGGAAGGGGAATGCGGAGGAGGATGAGGCAGGAAGGAGGGCGAGCAGGGGACGAGATAGAGGAGGAGGGCAAGGTAGGGAGAAGGAGAAAGGCAAGGACGGGGAGGGGGAGGGGGAGGAGGAAAAGGGGAAAGGAGGAGGGCAAGGAGAGGACGAGATAAAGGAGAAGGGGAAGAAAGAGAGGCAGAGGAGGAGAAGGTGGAGAAAGAGGATGGGACTGGGAGCGAGAGCCGAGAATTGCACGAAAAGGAGGAATTCTGTTGAAATTCCATGGGAAAGGGGTGGAAAATGAAAAGGATTTTGGTTTATAAATTCTGTAAAGTAAAGGAAATGATTTTCCTTTAAAATAATTTCAATCACAGTGCACAAACACCACTATTTTGGATGATCAACAGGAAATGACATTCCCATTTAATCATTTGCTGTGCTTCCCGAGTACACAAACCCCCACTATACGTCTATGTAAATCCTTTGACAACAAGACAAGCCTTAAACTTGCTAAAGGATCTACTAACTGGCTGGTATCTTATTAATAAACACTCATTTACAAGTAACATCATCTTCACCTACAAAGGAATCTACTGACTTCCATGTCCCTCTACAAGTAGAAGTTGACATTTCTTCGTCCATTGCACGACACAAGGTAGGATTTGTACTAACCTCTTTACACATCCTAGGAATGGACAAATAAGACAAAGAAAGGACAAATTCGCAAATGAAAGAGAAAACAATATAAAAAAATAGTTGGAGATAAGATGTTTTGTACAAGAATTAATACCTTTTTGGATAGCAATAAAAGAGTCTTTAAAACCTCCATCGGATGTCCAAAGAGCAAACTATATCCGTGGTTGACAACCACATCTAGTGTAAACCTACAAAGGAATACGAGGAACAACTGGTGTCCTACGAGCAACAAGTGCACTTGAAATAACTAATACACTGGGAACAACAAATCCACTAGGAACAACAACTATAGGAAAAGTAATAGCAAAAATATCTTAAGTAAGATAATTGCCCTTAGAAGAGAAATAAAGTGTAAAAGTGTAAGATCAATACTCCCATATTGTTTACGAGAAATAAGATCATAACAATAATGACCCTTGTTGAGTCGACAATACCCTAAAAATATGCACTTTATCACACAAGGAAACAATTTATCCAAGTCCGTCCCTAAAACAGCTAGTAAAGTTTATTAACATGTGCATGAAACATCAAAGTACTGACAACATCCAAAATATAAAATAATTTTCTCTCAACAACACCACTTTGTTGAGAGATATAAGGACATGATGTTTGGTGTATATTGCCATTAGAAGAAAAAAATTGTAAATTCTTTAGACATAAATTTTAAAGCATTATCGATCTAAAAACAACAAATAGAAGAAGAATATTGACATTTTATTTCACTATAAAAATTTTAGAAGTAATATGATCCAAGTTGTTCTAGAATAATTATCCACAAATGAAGGGTATCACTAAAGAGGAGACACCTATAACAATAATGCATGAATATTAAAAGATTAGGCATATAAGTGGTAGGTTCCACCAACCATACATCCTCCATCAATCCTCTTTATCATTTGAAGATCTTGTCATATGAGACGACGCACGTGAATCTATTAACCAGGACAAATTTGAGGTCATGTTGGTAGTAGTACTATGAAACAATAGTCATAGGAGATAATGTAGAAGCGATAGAGGGAGATATCTCGAGTTTTTCCATTTTCATGTATGTCAAAGTAACCACATCTGTAAAGTCCCCTAGAGAATCGAATGAGGCATCGCTTGCAACATTGGTTGATTTATCATGTTTGTCCCAGCAACAATCAATAGTGTGACCCACACAACAACAATACGTGTGTATAAACCATCCACCATGTCCACCACACCTATTGAAGGATGTGACCATAAATGATAATTTAGTCCATTCAACTTAACGATAGTCCCAACAAACATATGGAGATCAAGAGTAGACGAAGACAACGCCATCAAACCCAACAAACAATGAAAAGATCCCTTATATTATTATAACCCCAACAAAGAAATAAAAATCAACACAATGCCAGGCTTACAAACCCCTAGCCAACCGACAGAATGACAATGGGGAGCCACTTCAATGCAAAACAACGAGGGAGGAAGACCAGGTGAAGCAAAAATCAGCAACTGCAGCAAACTCCGGTGTCTACTGATGTCAGCAAACTGTCTGATGGTTTCTACAATGGCTGACAACAATGGCTTCAACAGCCGATAACAGCAGTAATTGTGGTGACTGCAAAACAGCAGCAATTGTCGTGGCTGCAAAAAACGTATTCTAGGGCACCAAACCTATTGTTCTGGTATCTTGTTGAAAAAAGTGATCTAAATTGCATAATTATAAAATCAAATAGTACTATGGATCCAAAAGATCCATTAACCCATGAAGCACGCTCTTATCCATTCCTAATCCTCCACGTGAAATACTTCATAGATTCTACGATTGCATTTCAGCCACTGAAACCACCAGATTGCATGATACTGTGATGAAATATTCGAGACTACAAATATTTATGGCCCGTAAAACACCTAGAATTAGCCACCCACATACGTGTCACTTTCAGAAATTCCTGGTGATAGATCCCCAGTTTGAATTACTTAGTCACTAAGATTTTCATTGTCGCTTATTAGTTATTCTAATACTTTTCCAACCCTATCTCTATAAATTTTATTTTTCCTAATATATAAATAGGCTTTTTGGTCAACGACCATAGATGTTTCCCTAATAATTTAATTTATTGTAAACAAAGCATGTGAATTCCAACTAGCAAAGTCTGCAGGTCTCAGACAAATAGAAGAAAAGGCACACTGAAGCAGATGCAAGCTTCCCTGACTGCTAACTTACAGTCTACTACAAACCTCATTCCCTTCTGAATAGGAAACATTATGAATTAAGATAGAGGACATGACTAATGGAAACATGAAGATGAAAGCTTAAAGAGCATACTTCGCTTTTGAATTGTTTTCCTTCTAACACCTTTGTTGAGGATTTTCATTGAAGTTCTTCTCGTACGGAATTGCACACACTATTCCAGTAAGCAATTGTAAATGAGTAAATTGTATACTTGGAATGCTAAAAAACAACAGATAAAATAAACGTTAAGATTATCACGTGGATAACAAATAAAAAAAACATTAGCCTATCTACAATCTACAGTTTAAAGGTAAAAGATTGTAAGATAGATACAGAGAAGTTAAGACGAGTTGAATAAAAGTCCGACATCAACTTAAACAAAAAATTAAACAAGATCCCAAGACTCCGAACTCAAATCATTTGGTTTCAGCTGGATGCCTCTAAACAGGCCAGAGACAGAAGAAGCCAAAAGTCCAAAACAGAACCAGCGACATACATATTTTTATCCTTTTTCTGTATATTTTTATCCAATTGAGACACAATTAGGACTGAAAACAGTGAAAATCCCATGTCGACTAGTAATGGTCTTTAGTATTGTTTAATAAGATCCTGAGTCCCTCTGTAGAATCGGATGTATTGGACACCGAAACTTCAAAAGTATTGACATGGAGCAACGCATAGAGACTGGAATGGCCTATAGTAAACTGTGGTGATAATAGTCAATAGAAATTTTTACTATACGCCCCACGATGTAATGCAACTACTCGATGATCATATCGGCACGCTAAAATAAAGAACATGGAAACAATGCAACTTGTTTAGGTAATCCTGAAGTAACCGTCAAAAAACGAACGATCTCCTATGAAAACTTGGCAATGGCATCCTCGTTCGTTGAATTCAACTCACTGTTTGCACCTTCCCGCGCTTCTGCAACAACTTGGAATGCATCTTCTGGATATAATGCATCAAGTGATACCGCGAATGCCTCGAGAATAGCCTCTCCCTAACCTCCGTGTTCTCGGCCAGCCAGTCATTAACATCCTTGGCCTTGATGACAACGTCGGTATCCAAGGACTCCAGCCACGAGTACACCGGCCTCCAGAGGTCCGTGCGCTGGAACTGCCACTTCGGGGGCTCCGCCTGCTCGGGCCTCTTCGCCTGGGACGGCGATCCGTGGCGCAGGTGGTGGATGGAGAGGACACGCTGATGGAGGAGGAGGCGGGGTTCGGACGGGAGGGGGCAGGGGGTGGAGTCGAGCCAGGCGTCGATGTCGGCGGGAGCTGGCGGGGAGGTGGTCGGGAGGGAAGAGAGCCACGCACGGGCCGTGGACTCCCAGTCCTGCTGCATGGCGACCGGCAATGGGTGTGTTGGTTGTCGAGGATCTGATCAGGGGTTTTGGAGGTTCGAGATTTTCTCTTTACCTAACCGGTTTTTGCGTCTGAGCTCGACGTCGTTTCAAGGATTCTGTACCAATAGCAGTACAGCTGTACAGGATTGACGGAGACATTTCAAAATGATAAGGGCACATTTTCTACGGTGCCTACGTACAAGGAGTAGGTAGGCATTTTTATTTTTTTATAAATACATAAAAAAAGAAATAATTATTAAATATTTATAAATATATAGTAAAATTTTATTTAAATTAAATAACTATTGATGTTTGATCTAAAGATTTTAAAATTCAACATATTTTGTTAAATTCTAATCATTAAATTTTAAATTAAAAATTAATAATAAATATAACTTAAATTAGGATGAGACCTTAACACACAGTAAATTATATTATATATTAACTAATTATATAATTAAATTTTATTTTTTTAAAAATACAAAAACTAGGTTAACTACAAGAAAAATTATTTTCCTAAAATGATAGATACAAGTAGAGAAACTACGCAACTCGTGGGAAAAACTAAAAATAAAAAGAATATCAATATTTTAAAAGTAATATATAAGTTAATGTTTTAAATGTATTTTTTAGGAGTCTTCTCAATATACACTCACATGGAAAAGTCTAAAATAATAATAATAATAATAATAATAATATAGAGAATATTAATATTTCAAACTAAATAGAAAAGTCGATTTTATACAAATATTCTTGTAAGTGTTTTGTAAATTACAATAACATGGGAAAATCTAAAAATGTAATAAAGAAGAATATCAACATTCCATTCAATAGATAAGTCCATAACCTAACATGAATGTATATTGTGCCCTCCTTTGTGGTAAATTATAAAGTTCTTCAAGTTAAAATATAACAAAATACTAAATCAAATCTATATAAAAAAAATTAAATGAAATGCATAAAAAAAATTAAAAAGAAAAATATCAACCAAATATCTGAAAAGAAAGAAATCCGAAAGAAATGCTTTGCCTTATAATTAATTGAGATATATAAAGAGTGACATTTGATTATGAAAGCTATGGAGATCATATTGTATGCATTTGGATTTGGTTGAACATTTGCTATTTCTTTCTCGTTTAACCTTTTTCAATTCTTTTCCTTCTATTCTTATTATTTTTTTAATAAACTTATAACATAGAGATAACAAGCATAAGGGAGAGGAAGAATAACAAATAATAAACCACAACAACTAAAAAGACATAGCATCATGAAGAAGAAGAACATGTACAACAAAAAAATATTAAATCTTTTCTCACATCTCTTCCTTTTATTATTCTTCTTTTTCTTTGTATTCTTCTTTTCATCTCTCTCTCTCTCTCTAAATCTATATCTCTTTCTTTACCTCTTAGTTTGAAGAAGAAAAATCTTAATCCTAGTTGCAAATTTGAGAGAACTAGAAATGGAAGTGTGAAATGGAAACAGAAAGGTAAAAAGGAGAGGGAAACTTTAATTTTCAAATTGTAAACATTAAAAAATAGTTAATGGTTGTAGACACCTCGATTTTGAGGTGACTCATTGATAAGGCTCTAGTTGTTGCTTTGGATGTGACTGATCCTTGAGCCAACCTCAAACCCGTAGCAGACCCGCAGCCCAATTAGAAAACCAGACAAGTAGGGGAGAGCACTTAGCTAGCACACTTATCTGACACATTTAACTAGCACACCTCCCTAGCACACTTCCCTAGCACACTTAGTTAGCACACCTCCCTAGCACACATAGGTGGCGCACATAGCAGGCGCACACCACTTAGTAGGCTGCGGGCTGCTGACTTTCCACCTCCCATGACTGTTACCTCTAACAACGAATATGCCATGGAATATTCCAGACTTTTCGTCTACGAGGCTCCCCCCATTCCCATGAGTTACCCATGAGAAAATCCTATATAAGGACACCCATAGGCAACCATAGGGAGAGGTTAGAAATCCTGAATTCAGCCATTCTGTTCTGAGCCAGCTTCCTGCACGAGTTTCTCCTTCTTTTTCAACAGTTTATTTTCGACTTCTGGAGCATCCCCTTGCGTCCTAAAGCCTCATTGGTCCTTCTAAAGCAACAAGGATCTCTTTATTTCTGATATTTCAAGAAGGAACATCTTGAGAGGTAGGCTTTCTACCTCTTCTTTCTCCTTTGAATCTCATTTCAGGAACATAATAAAGCATGCTTGAAATCATACATATGGACTGATTTATTCCACATTTTTTGTGAAGTTTTATGATAAACATGTTTGCTCTCTATGCAAAATAATCTCCATGCTAATCTATACATTTGTTTCTAGTGTAAAATCTGCATGAGTTATCTTCTTCTTTTTCATTGTCTTACACATAGCATTTTGCCACATACCTATATATGCTTATGATCATCATTTACATATGTTCTGATTGGCCTTATCTATATCATGTTTATTCCTAGGCATTTTGCATGTTTTCATACATGAACCCATCAACTTATTTTGACTTTATGATTTATATGATGATTTTCGATCATGTGCATCCACATCATATTTTCAGTTCTTAATAATGGCATGAACCCATCTGTATTAGCATGAATCACCCTATATCTCTGATGGGATGGATTCTGGATCAGATTGCAGTCTGACCCAGACTCTCTGGCGTGCACCACTCAGGCGCACCGTTTCAGCGCACCACTCTGGCGCACCCAGAAGGCGTGCCAGACTGGTCAGAAAACAGAACACTCGCATTGCATCATTGCTTGCATGACTTTATCGCAGGGTTTTGAGCTAGTTCCTTTTGTGACTGATTCTCTGATGTACCATGATGTCACCTGCATGCTTTTCAGTTTTGATCAGATTGTTTTTCATCTATTTTCTCTATTTTTATATTCAGTTCTAGGCTAAATCTGGTAGGTCGATTGCACATTACTCCTTTGTGGAGAACAATGTGCATTGCCCTATGATCCAGTGGCCTGACTGAATCGTGCATCCGTCATTCTAGCTTAAATAGGTGAAACCTTTGCGTGAGGCTACCTGTCCTTGAGCGCAAGGTCATTGCATTTGCATTTCTTGCACTTTTAATACATGTTTCTTCCCAGTTTTACAGAATGATTCTACTGCGAACTTTTCCAGAGTGCATCCTCTGATGTTTTGGTTTTGTGTGGCTTTCTGTTTTTCCCTCAGCATGTTTTCCTAGCCTACCTAGACGCACATAGGTGGTGCACCAGTCTGACGCACCAAACAGGCTCATTGGCCTGTTCTCAATAGCATTCAGCAGGCTTTCACATGTTTTTGCTTGCTTGCTTGACCCGATTTGATTCTGGGTTTTCCTTTGGTTTTCTTCCTTGATGCATTAAGAAGGCACATATCTGTTTTCAGTTATTTCTCATGCATTTTAGATTGCATTAGGCATATAGTAAACAAGGATGATAAATCGCTCAAGATATTAGATCTTTGATCTTATTATGCAATATTACTACATCAACATTTGACCCGGCACACGAGCGATATTTCTGAGCATTATGACACACCCCCACACATCATGCACCCATATTTTAGACACCACACTCATTAGCATGGCATGACATATTGCCCTTGGGCGTATAGCAGAGGCTGCAAAGCCGACATTTCATTAGTAAAAGAGAAACCAATAGAAGACTGATTTATCGGGCGTACGAGGGTGCCTAATACCTTCCTTGTACGTAATAGGGATCCTTAACCGCATTTCTGATTTACGAAGATTTTTCTTTTATTGTTTTGCATGATTTTCATGTTATATGGTTTTCCTCGTCTTCCATTTGAATAGACTAGGTGGCGACTTCTGCATTTACATATTTTATTTTTTCCGTAGCTTTGCCGACTTTGGTACATATATCATTTGTTGTCATCCCCGACGGTATGGTTACACATACTATCTCATTGAATTTGATTAAAATAGGAAAACTATAACTTGGAATGCACAACTTCATTCGGTTAAAATAAGTTTGTTTAACTTATCATAGTTTAAATTGATGTCTAATATATTTAGTTGAGAATCTCAAAACACATAACATAATCAATGTTAGAATAATATTCCTTATGATTTAGTTGATTATCACATATTCGCCTATGGTTTACTTTATTATTGTTGTTTTCTCTTAAATTTGAACTACAACCACATACAATTTTTTAAAATGAACAAACACCCATATCTATCATATTGCATTTTAAGATCAAAATTCATGCACCTCAACCAATTGAAGTAGCTAGGTTAGTTGGAGTAAGTGGATTTTATATCTCCAATTTAGGTTCAAATCATGCTAAGGATCTGTTTGAAAATACTTTGGAATGACTCTGAGTGATTGGTTTTTGATAAACTATGAAAATAGGCAAAAGTAGTTCTAAACAATGTATTAAGGTCCATTTGGAACCTCTTAAACCTAAAAGTTAAATTCTGAGAGTTCTTATAAAAATTAGATTCAAGTTACTTGTAAAATCTTGTTTATCAAATAAAGATTCTATTGGTAAAAGTTTGATTCTAACAATAGTTCAATTACATATTTGTCTATTGTAAAGACCTAACACAACTCTACTGTCTATAGCCATCTTTGTCGACGAACAATTTCAGGTGCATACTCGCCTGCTTGAAGGCTTTGGATCCCAACGACACCATCTAGAACCCAACGCTATTAGGAACTCCAACCTCATCTGGATGCTTATCTCTCCAACATCTGCATCGACACATCTACAACCTTGACCTATTTCCTCATCCATTACCTCTAGACTCACGACGTCACCAGGACTTCAACCTCATTGATGGCGACGTCACAACAAACAACCCAATAAACTAACCACTCACAATCACAAATAACACCATCACAATGCCATCACACAAGAAAAGAAAATTCTACAAGTAGAGTAACCAATAATCAGTAATCACCAGATGATTAAAAGGAAAACAGAGAAGAAGATCATCAACAAAAACTCACCCTTTTCTTCATATCCCCCTTCCTCGCCTAAGGCAGTAAATAGAAGCATGGGGAGCTCATCAAACTCCACTGCCTCCTTGTGGGATGACCACACCCGAGGAGTCTTGTAGTAGAGGAACACCCGGCAATCTTTGTTGTCCCCATCTTCGCCCTCTGGAACCTAAACTTGACGTTGTATCCGTTCGAGTCAGCTCCATCTACCAACAAGAAGGTCATCATTCTAGAAACTCATGGAGCCGTTGAGGTGGAGTCAGAAGCAAGCATGGAGGCATCATCGCTGCCTGTGCTGTCGTTATCGGTGATGGTGATGGTGATGTTGTGGTCCTTCATTGGTTTGGGGAACAAGAGCTAAGGAAGGTCAACATCGTTGTTGGATGTGTTCATGTAGGCTAATGTCGACATAGTTGATATCAACATCTTTGTGACCTTCTAAGCTTCTAGCCTGTCTTGGCTCCTGAAGACCTTCACAATCATCCTGGATTTAGCAAGGATGTGGTGGAGTTCAAGGATGGAGTTGAGAAGAGACGAAAGAAAGAAAAAGGGTCAAATTGGTGAGAGATGTGTAAGATACGAGAAAAAAATGTCGACGATAATAATAACGTAAATGGTAATGATATTTGGAAAACTTCCTCCCATTAGATTTTACACAAATTATCAAATACACGTAGCGACACGAAAGAAGCCCATATTTCTCCCTCAACAAATGTACTACCTTGTATCCTTAAAAAAAGAGAGGAAAAAATCACGCTCCTCGAATTTCAATGCCGCCCTATGGTCCCGCATTCCGACGTACCGCTACGAAGACTACCCAACCCGCTCGCCCTCTCCCAGAACAATCGCTAGTGATCGCGGAGGAAGCGCATCTTTCCCTTCCCGCATCCCCTCCTCTCCCGCGTCGTTCTTCCGGAACCAGACGCCATGGACATGAGACAGGAGAGTTTCGACCGCATAGTCTTCTTCGAGCAGGCTCGCCAGATCGCCGAGGCGCACTACGCGATGAATCCCCTGGACGCTGAGGCAAGCACTTCTTTTCCTTTCCTTCACTCGTCTTCCCGCACTCTCGCTGATTTCGGTGGAAAAGGGGAATATTCAATATTCAATTGCCGTGGATTTTGCGTTCGCACACGCTAGAAATCTGCGATCCTCTGGTTTCAAAAACAACGAAGCAGAAGGACGTTGTAGTGTGTACTGATGTGTATTTTTTGTTTTACGTTTATCATCTAGAATCTTACGAAGTGGGGTGGTGCGCTTCTAGAGCTATCGCAATTCCAAAATGGCCCTGACTGCATGGAGATGTTGACAGGTACATCATTTCTTTATTTTCTGGGTACTTGATGGCTTGATTGTGGGGAAGGAAGTACAACAAGGGAAGGGATTCGTGAACGACCTGCAGTTGTGGTATTACAATTTGTTCGATTGTTTGGTTGGCTCGCAGAGGCCGTTTCTAAGTTGGAGGAGGCTTTGGTAGTAAGCCCAAGAAAGCACGACACGCTTTGGTGCCTCGGCAATGCACGCACCTCCCAGGCGTTCCTCACCACAAACGAAGAGGAGGCTAGAACACATTTTACAAAGGCCACCGAATGTTTCCAGAAAGCTCTCCAGGAGGTACCAGCTGTCTCGGACTTCTTTTAGGGTCCGGTCTGAGGTCATACAAATACGTGTAGATTTGTTGACTGTAAAATTCAATGCAGGATCCTGGGAATGAACTGTATCTCAAGTCTCTGGAGCTGGTTGCCAAGGTAACTTCATCATCTATTAGTATTTACAGTTCTCAATAGAGACACATGTATCTATGATATTTCAGATAGACATGGTATATAGGCACCAAGTTATATTCTCCCTGTTCCAGCAGGTTGCATGAGTCCCTTAATATTTACTTGTCGATAAGCATCAACTAAAATTACTATTCTTCACTTTTGAAATGCCAGCATTTTAGCTGCATAGATGAACGTTAAGTTATGCATGTTCACTGCATAAATCATATAAACTAAGTACAAAGGAAGGGGTCAACTTTGGCAAACTGCAAGGAGTTTCAAATCTAGTCATTTTGGTCGGCCATTTACCATTTTTACAGCAACTTCACTCACTAGAAATCAATTTGAGGCTTAATAAGAGGACTTATTCCACACTAATTCCTTGTCTGCTGTGTCATCAACCGACCAACCAACTCTACTTGGGATGTAGCTTTGGCAAGGCTCCAAAAACTATTAATTGGAATTCTTGAATGTGGATTAATAAATGAAAAGCAATTCAAGGACAAAATCATGAGTAATAGATTGTTAGTTTATGTTATTAGTCTCAAGAGCTTTATTGGATATATCCATATGCCTAGTTATGTGCGTGAGTTTACCTCTTGTATGCAAGGAGGATATGTTTTGACCAATAGAAATATTTTTCTGTTCTTCTTCCACTTCCTCCATATGGCACCTAGAGCATGATCATATTTCAAATCCTAGAAACGTTGCCAATCCTCTTCCCTTCCCCCATCTTAGTTGTTGTCGACACCTTTGCCAACCTCTTTCCCCTCTCCCTACTTGTAGTTGCCAGTGTTGGGATAGGATTCACCAATCATTTGTGGAAACATAAAAGAACTAATACACACATGGAAGATGGACACACAATATACGTGGAAACACAAATGGAAAGAAACATGGGGCGTGAATGAGAGAGAGAATGTATTATAGAACAAGATTAACATGGAAATCTTGGCCTCCATTCTATGAGCCTTATCCTAACTTCATATTTCTCTCAATTTTTCTTCTCACAATTGCAGCAGAAGTCACCTCTTAATGGAGGTACTTCATGAGTATAAATAGTATGAATTCAAAAATCTAGGATTCATTTATCCAATTACATGTAATACTTGTACTCATCTAATGAGAGTCCATCTCATTAAACCAATCCAATATAGAACTACACTGGATTCGAGACAAAGTCCGACAATCTCCACATTTGCTCGTGTCTAGTGCCACTAAGCCTTCTGGACAATGCTTGGCATCTCTAAGTTGCTAAACCACATCCACTTGCATCATTGCCATGGACATGTAGAGCCTATATGCATCGTTTGAGTCGATAGAAAATCATTCACCTGTATCATTTCTCATAGGCATGTAGAAAATCCATATATACTTTCCAAGTAGGTAGGAAACCTTCCATAGTATTTATTGTCATGGGCTTGCAAAGTTGCAATAAGCCTATTTATGCTTTCTAGATAGGTAGAAAATCATTCCACTATATCCATTATTATAGGCCTACGATGAGCCCATCTACACTTTCAAGGTTGGCAGAAAACTGTCCATTGCATCCATTATCATGGGACTACAGGTGAGTTCACTAGTGTCTTTATTGGTCCAATGATTTTGTTAGAGTTGTCCTATTGTTATATTAGGTGTCTTTGTGTTATTGGGTTATTGGGTATTCAATTAGTTTAGGGTATCTAACACACCCTTTATATATGTAACTACTTCTACAGAGAAAGAAATATATTTCTTTTTCTCTCCTATTCTATTTTCTACATGGTATCAGAGTTCCAGGGCAAACCCTAGAATTTCTCTTCTCCAACAACCATAGTCGTTGATCACCAAACCTGTTGTTGGCCACTGAACACGCTGTTGGAACCCCTCCTGTGCCGTCACAGGCTTCTCCCACGTGTCGAACCCCTTTTCGGGCCACTCTAAGTAGGCCGCCGGCTCCTGATCTTCTCTCCAGCGGCATCGATGGCTCCTACAGCCACGTCCACCGTTTGCCAACTCGCCGGAAGGGCCGTCCAACCCTTCCTGTCTTGTCGGAAGTAGCATCCGACCCTTCCATAGTCGTTGTCCGGCCTGTCCGGCATTACCATGGGTTTCTGTTTCTTCTTTTGATTGTGAGTCATGTCAATAGGATAAGTACTATTGTGCTTCCTTTAAACAGATACGTCTTGTGTCCAGTACTACTGTATTTGAGTTAGTCCATTGTAATATCTGAAGTCCTGTCAGAGTTCCATTTGTATCAGGTTATCACTATTATATTGTTTTATTGATGATTTTTTGAGAGTGTCCTGGGTGTATCTATTTAAAGATCGTAGTCATATTTATGTACTCAGAACATTTATTACAGAAATAAAATATCAGTTTGGTGTTATTCTTAAATGTCTGTGTACTGATAATGTTCTTGAATTTGTTTAATTTTAGGTTGAGTCTTATTGTGTATCCTTAAGCATTATATATCAGACTACTTCTCCCTACACCTACTAATAAAATAAAGTGGTGGAGTGCAAACACAGACATATACTGGATGTTATCTGTATCATCATGTTCCATATGAAAGTTCCAAAAAATTTCTGGTTTAATGCTATTCTTATTGTCACATATCTCATAAATAGGATGTCGTCTACTCATTTAGGCAATGAAGTGTCTTTTCGACGTCTTTGGCCAGAAGTCACCTTATTTTCCTTGACTCTCAGAGTTTTTAAATGTGTAGCTTTTATCCAGGATCTCTCTCTTGGACTTGATAAATTGTCTCTCAGATCAATAAAATGTATTTTTGTAGGATATTCGAGAACTTAATGGGATTATTGGTGTTTTCATTCTTTTACTTTGTGTCTGCTAACGTCACCTTTTTTGAGTCTATGACTTACTCTATTGATTCTACACCTGCTGTTGAGGTTGTTCCTCTTCTAGTGGTTGTTGAGTCCTCTGTTGTAGATCACCTAGACCCTCTGCTAGCGATACAGGTCCCTACAGGCATATCAGCGTCGTCAGAAAACACCAGTGCCTCTTACGACAGAATCGACCTCCTCTGCTAATGCAAATCCGCCTCCAAGAGATTCTGATATTCTCATAACTCTTCGCAAAGGCATCCATTCTTCTCTTGCTTATCCAATCTCTCATTTTGTGTCATATGTTTCTTTTTATCTTCGTTTCCACGTTTTTGTTTTGTCTCTTTTTTCTAAGTTTATTCTTAGGAATCATCAGGAGATACTTTTACTTCCACAATGGAAGGCAGTAATGGATGAGAAAATAATTGCCTTAGCAGTTTGTGACACTTGGGAGTTAGTGACCTGTCTTGTTGGAACTAATGTAGTCACTTATTGATGGGTCTACGCTGTAAAGTACATGATTGAGGGTACCATTGACAAATACAAAGCCACATTAGTTGCTTGGGGATTTACTCAGATACATGGTATTGATTATGATCAGACTTTTTCATCAGTTGCCTGCTTCAATTCCATTAGAATGATTTTGTCCATTGCTATCAATCATTCTTGGGATCTATACCAAGTAGACTCAAGAATGTCTTTTTATATGGTGATCTGTGCTTATAGAGCAACCTCAAGAGTATAAGGGAGGAAAAAGTTTGCAAGCTAAAGAAGACGATTTATGGTCTCAAACAGAATCTCAGAGCTTGGTTTGAGAAATTTAACGAGGTGGTATTGATTAGGGATTTGCAGAGTTGTGTTGTTGATCACTCAGTTTTCTATAGGAAGACTGGTCAGAGATGTGTATTGTTTGTGGTTTATGCTGATCATATATTGGTGACTGGCAATGATAGAGAAGGTATTGGAAAAATAAAAGAACGCCTTAAGACACACTTTGTTACTAAGGACATGGGAAAGTTAAGGTATTTTCTAGGTATAGAGTTTACCTATGTAAATGAGAAAATGATGCTATCTCAGAGGAAGTTTATTCTTGATCTCTTCCAGGAAACATGATGTAGGCTTGAAAGTACTCCTATCGAACAATCACCATCCTTCTAGGATACCAGTTCTGAGCTATTAGAGGAACTTGATCAGTACTGGAGATTAATTGAAAAGTTTATCTATTTGACAGTGATTTGATCGGATATTTCATATGTAGTTTGCTTACTCAGTCAGTTTATGTATGAGCTTAGGAAGATATACTGAAATGGAGCTTTACAGGTTCTTTCCTATGTTAAAAATGCTCCAAGTAGAGAAAAAATGATCACATTGACATCATGATGTATTCGGATTCAGGGTATGCAGGAGATCAAGGAGATAGGAAGTTCACGTTTGATTTCTCCATTTATGTAGGAGGAAATCTCGTCACCTAGCGCAATAAGAAGCAGAATGTTGTGTCATGATCAAGCACAGAGACAAGATATAGATCCATAGTTTAGACAACTTGTAAAATGATGTGGATCGGGTCTCTCCTATTAGTGCTTGACTTTTCAGTTGGGATACCAATGTGAATGCATTATGATAATCAAACGATCATTTTCATTGTAAATAATTCCATCTCTCATGAGTGTACAAAACATGTAAAGGTTGATTGTCATTATGTATGGGATATGATAACGAAAGAAGTCATTTCTATATCTTATACTCAATCTTCGGAGCAGTTGACTAATGTTTTCACAAAAGGGTTGAGTGTAGGGATTTTTGAGTCTTTGTGTACCAAGTTAGGCATGGTTGATATATTTGCTCTAGCTATCAACTATGTCTAGCTTGAAGGACAGTGTTAGAGTTGTCTTATTGTTATATTAAGTATCTTTGTGTTATTGAGTTATTAGATATCTAATTAGTCTAGGGTATCTAATTCATCCGATATATATGTAACTACTTCTACAGAGAAAAAAAATCTCTCTTTTTCTCTCCTATTCTATTTTCTATAGGTTTATTGAAAAATCCTCCATCTCAACTCCACATGAAAACTATTGTTGGATATCTTCGTTTGGTTTTTACTTGCTCAAATCTGGATCAAACACACCATAGTCATTAATCTTGATTGAAAAGCCACATTAATCTATAATTTCAGCCTAGTTAGTGTCTAATCTCAAATTTTGCAAACATAAAGATTGACTATTGGATCGCTCAATTACAACTCAAATTGCTCAATCTCTTGCAAGGTCATTGTTGGCCATTGATTCAACTCCAATTTAATCCATAAAGCCATGAAAAAGTATCTGTTAGTCTCACATGCAAGCACCCACAATTGTCTTTGAATTTAGTTTTTTTTAAATAAGGTGTTTGATAGCAACAACTCATTCCTTCTTTTTCTCTTTCCTTTTAAATTTCAAAATGTAGCTGTTGAGCCCACCATTATGAGGATGAACCAAACTATTGCCAACTGCAGAAAAATCCTATTCTTAAGGAGCACCAAACAAGCAATCCCATTTTCATAATTTTCAAACTAGAACTTTCAAAATGTAGGCACAATCTGTTTCCTTCTTCCTCCTTATTTTCAATAGCGTCAACAACTTCATCTTTTATAATCTAAGTTAGGCCTATAAATAATCAATAAAATGACAAATAAATGTAATTTTTTATATGGCACAAAATCAAATGATATCTGAATATGAGAATTGTAAACTTAATGAAAAGAAGAAAATTAAAATAAATAAAACTTAAATACAAAAACACTTCCTTTTCTTCATGATCTCCAAAAATCTGGTACTATTTCAATGAAGTGCCAATGACTATTTTTCATGATATTCATTGTCAATCAACATTTGTGCATGGTTTTCTTCTTTTTTGATAACATTGTGTAGAATCAAAATATCTCAATGTATTATCTTCCACCATTTGAAACTTCCATTGATGTTGATCTGCACCATCATAGACATCATTTTGCTCATCTTTGATATGGTCTGATCGTGGGGTGCAAACAACAGAGAGAATCTATTCTAGACTAGGATTTACATATAGACCTTGGTCTTAACTCGACATTTCTCTTACCAGTAAACTACAAGTGACCTCTCAAAGGAGGCATTACATGAGTTTAAATAGCATGAATCCTAAAGTTTAAGATCCATTTATCAAATTATATATAACCTATGTGCCCATATAATGAGAGCTTATCTCACTAAACTAATCTGGTGTAGAATCACACCAGATTCGAGACATACTGTCACTGTTGGCACTTTCGCCAACCTTTTTGCCTCCCCCCACCATAGCAGTTGCTGGCACCTTTGCCAGTTTTGACCACAGCTACCATCCATGGCTTCTCCAGTAGCCACCATTCTCTTTAACACTAGATACTATATGTTTCTTTCATGATCATGGTTGGTGGGTAACACCAATTATTTTAAAGATTATAAATATGGCTTTGATACAAGTAGGCCAAGTTAGTGGTTCACAGGATTTTAGGTCCTTTGTGGAGTACAGTTACAGTTGGTGTTTGGATAGACCATTTGGCTTGTAGCAGTCATTGAAGCTGGAGGTTTATTTTGAAAATAGAGTTTGTTTATAGGAGAAATCGGAAATGGCTTAGGGAAGGTAAGTGGGATTGGGGTAGGTGATTATCTTTCATGCTTATGGTTGCCAATGACATTTACAGTCAGTCAGTCATAATGTCAAATCACTCATTTAGATCAAATTTGGACAAGTGATCTGATGTTCTTCGGAGTTGCATTTCTCTTTGAAGGTGTAACTTTCCACACTAGCATAATCTATTTTAGGTTGGGGTGCAATTGGATTTTGATAACCAAATTGAATTTGAAGTTATACTACTTTTTACAGAGACAAATATTTGTTTTCTCAACCAATTTTACCACCAAAGAGTTTACTTAGGGTGCATTTGGATCTGCTACTGGGTAGTTTTTGGGATTCAGATTCTAGGAGAAGTTGAAAATACTTAGAAACTACCCCAAATGAGCCAATAAGCTGCCACTTCTGGGAGAAATTGCTAGCTTTTGGATTTTGAAAATACACATGTATCCAGAAGTAGGAATTTCTTTGTTTCTGGTAGAAGTTGACATTTATCCCAACAAAATGTCCAAACTATTCCAAGTCTTTTGTAATTTTTACTGTAAGAAACCATCGGCCCTAAAATCAAAAAACGCCACTCCCTCTGATGATGAAGACCCTTTCCACCTCATTGGGTTCATCTTTCTCCACCTAGACCCTTGAGCCGTCACCCTTTTTTGCAAAAACGTTGTTCTTGTTCGTCGGGCACTTGTGGAGTTGGGGTGGGTGTTTGGGGTGATGGGGGGAGGAGGGGTGGTAGGGGTTTTGAATGGGCCATTTGTGTCGGTGGATCATCTAAGGGCCTACTTGCAGATTCTCTATGTGTCGTCGATTCTCGATTTAGATCAGGATATTGTTGATCATGCTTTTCAGTTGTTCAGGGATTACTTGTCGACGACTTGCTTGATGAATCGGAGTGTCGAGGTGGTGCTCGCCATTGGCGCACTTGTGTAGGCCATTCATGAAGCCCAGGAGCCCAGGGCTTTGCAGGTGATGAGAAATTGTTCCTATTAACCATATACTAATCATTACTCAATTGAGTGAAATGGGTGGTTGCTGAAGTTATGAGGTAGGTGCAGAACAAATTGTTTGATACATGTTATTTGCTTTTTCTATCACAAATTTCATGTGTATCCAGCCGTTGAGGTAGTGCTTTGGCCATGAGGAAGGTGCTCTAGTGGTCGTTTGGCTATGGGGAGAGGTCAACCGTCGTGGGGGAGAGGTCAACCGTCTCGTGGGAGAGACGGACAGACTGTGGAAAGAGACTGGATCAATGAGATCTGGATCTAGCACAAAAAAGGAGTACTTCGGTATTTTTATACCAATAGCAAAAGTACCATGACATTAGAATCTACATGTGGATGTTATTTTACCCAATAGACTTCTGCTATTTATCCCAAAAACTAGTTTCTATAATTTATGTCAAAAGTTAGTTTCTGGCATCCATGTCAAAAGTTGGTTTTTACCCATAGCAACTCCAAACTCACCCTTAGCCAATTGGACAGTGATTCAAATATTTAGTTTTATACTGTTCTTTGGATATGGATGCATATTCTGATTACTTTGAAATCTCATTACACATACCTCGATTGTAATATTTTTATTACTTTTGTGAAAAAACTAGACATTTTCTTCCTAGCTGGCTACTTCTTTGTTTCTATCCCAAATTTTCATTATAATTTTTTACCCATTCATTGATTTTGACTTTGAGAAACCTAATGCTTGCAACATTTCATGCTCTGTGCTTCTCAGGTGCCTCCTCCTGCCTGCAACTTCTTTCCACCAAAACTCAACTTTTTCACAAATATTTAGGTCATAGTAATAGAGATGCCGCCTCTTGTACTCTCATCCTTGCTTCATCTACTGATATTAAAAACTCCTAAATTCACCATTGCATGCTCCATATTCTCCTCTTCTTACCACATTTTCTATCTCTTCCCTTCTAATTTTGGTCCATAAACAACAGAGATTGCAAATGAGCTGAGACATTTGCATCACAACTTCCCTTGTTTAGAAACAATAGAGAATCAGAGAATTCTCCTAATCTGTAGTCCCATAATACCCATGTACCTGAACCCAACCCACCCTCAATATGCTCAAATTGCATTCTTTACAATGAATGAAGTCATCCTTGACTTTATCCTCCATTTTTCTAACATATCTTGGCTTCAACCTGGATAATTTGGATTCTTGAAGACTAAAGATGGTGAACTTCTCACTTTTCAGCAGGTCTCCAAACATCCTCCTCTTCCTAGGATCATTAATCACTGTCACATTATACAATATATGTTTTATGGAACTTTGAGTGGTCCACAGCTTCTTGTGGCATTCAAGGCTGATTTTTTCAATCTATCCACAAACCTGATGCCCATGGTTCTCCTTAGAGCAACTTCATAAACTGAAAATGCTCTTTTTTTTTCCCTTAAAAAAAAAGGCTTTGTGAAGTGTTGCACTGCAATTAATGTTTGTCAATTATCACAAAAAATTGAACACCTGTAATTCTACGAGTTTGCTTGTTTTAACCAATTCTCCATCTCCCCAAGCATCTAAAAAGTCCAAGCTTAGATATTCTAGTGCACTTTTTCTAGCCTTTTCCGTCTTCAGATGTTTTTGTTGCGTCCTCTCGTCTCCTTTTTATATTCCAACCCTAATGCATTGCTGCATTCCTCTTCTAACAAAATGACAAACTACCTTGAGTACTATTGACATGTTTAGCCAGAGCCGCACCATTGTCGTGCATACTAGTGGCTCTATCAGCAATTTCTGTTAACAAAATCATTCTCCCAAAATGCTCATTATGCATGGCTTCATCGATCAAGTATTTCTCCCCTATCTCCGTATATAGCTTATTTTGCCATGAGGTAGGGTACTGGTCTAGACCGTGATGGTAGCTTCCTTTATACTCTGTCCCTTGCGAACCCCATCCATCACTCTCAATCTCTCTTGAAAATTCCTAACACCTTCTCAAAGTCCATAGTAGCTATTAGCTAAAGGTAAGCCCTTCTGATTCTCCTTTTCCTATTGATCAAGAGGGCTGGGTTTTTTAGGAGATTTATTCTACTCTCTGTTTGTTTTTATTTTTTCTTTTCCCTCTTTAAGTTCTTCTTAGTGAGTTGTACATTTTTTTGGATTTTCACATATAATGTTATCCTTTCTCAGAAAAGAAGAAGAGAGGAAGTTCTGTTTTAACTGTCTTTTTTGCTGCTTGCACTCCTTTTTGTTTCCCTCAATTTACTTAGATCCTGCTGGATGCTTAAATGACCAACTTTGAGTTTTATTCCATCAGATTTTGGATTAGGGGTGGGCCCACACTAGATCAACTAGCTACCTTATTTTACCTAATCATGCCCATCTGTTTTTATTGTTAGAAGATAAGAAGAATAGAACATGGTATATTAATGATGAATACTTACTCTCTTATATAGAGAGTAAATGATGTACAAGTAGGAATCCTAATCAAGTTAAGCTAAATGAATCATAATTCATCTAGGACATATCGATATATTGGGACGTAAGTCATCCTAATTGTTCTCTAATTAATAACCATCTATTGTAACAATTATTTTCTTCCATGCTTTCCTTTTCCAGTGGGCCTTGGTCCAAAAATCTCACCCATGTGACTGGCCAGGCGTTTCACAACTATATTGGCTAGATTGGTCTGACTATTTGCAACCACCATGTCATCCTTCATAGTCATTCAGGTGATAGCTAGCTATAGCCTTGGGGACAAGACAGCTATTTTTATGGAAGGAAACAAACTCTGTTGGCGACTCAAGATAGGATCATCGTTGTGGTTTGGGAATTGACACCCATATGTGAATTGTGATGTCAGTGACTCGTTTATTTCGGATTGATGGAGAGATCACTTGTCTGATTTGATTTTGTTCCTTGCTGTTTTTTTCCCTTTTGCTTATCTAGTTGATCGATGTTGTTTGTGATCTTGTTTCAATCTTTTTTCGCTAAGATCCTGATTACTGCTAAAAAAAATAAAAAAGGTGTGCCTTAGAGTTACCTTGTTCTCAACTTCGGTGCTTGAGCCTTACCGTGCCCTTTAGCTTGACTCCTCTAGTGCCTCGGCATCTCCGTACCTGCTCGGCAGTCACCTTATCCTCATTTAGGCAGTATTTTGCTGTAGTTGAGATTAGCACAGTCATAAATTTTATTTGTTGTTGTGCAGTCATGACTTAATATTCTTATTTCTAAGTGTGTTGGGAGTAAATTTTTTTTGGTTGATCAGCATGTGATAACCATTAAAAGTTATATGATACTTGGACTATATGTTGCTAAAATAAGATTTCTATTGGTGCCTATGCAAACCCTAGGTGCTCTAGCCATTGGTTTGATCACCTTAGCACCTTCACAACCTTGTCATATCTTGATGTGACATTGCCCAAGCCTGTTTGTATGGTACACACTGCAGATTGAACAACACTGCCCAAATCCTACATTCCTTCCACTTATTTACTCCTTTCAAAAATTTTGACTCATTGCTTGTATCTAGATGGCATCATGTTTCCTCCCACGTTAAACTCAGTAGCCTCCATGTTTTATCAATTCAACTCCATCTTCTTCCTCCCACGATTGCCTTTGTAAGTTCAACATGTGAACCTAATCCCTCTATTTTTCATCATCTCTCCTATTGTCATACAAATGACAAAACTATTAATATTGCCAAGCATCAAATGATCACTGTGCAGTAGAGATGCTTGCAACCATATTTCTACTCTGGCTCTAGCATCCTTCATCCATATGGCCTTCTTCAGGACATCAGCTACCAGCTTCAGCTATAACAGTGTCACAGATTGCCACCTTTCCAGACATGTATTGGGATATGCCTTTCAGATCAAGTGCTTTAAATTTTTGTTATTGACTGTGTTGTATGTTGAGAGGTTCCTTAGCCAAAAAAGCCTTATGACATGTTTTCCAGCATAGCGTGCGTACCACAGGATCCCTGCAACTTGTGCTCCCTAGTGCATTCATGCTACAACAACAAATACATATCACATTTCCCTGTCGTGGGCCTTGAAGGGCCTAAACCTTCTAGCTGCAGCATCTTCCCTTCCTCAGCCATGGCCTACCACCTTCCACTCTTCATGTTGGTTTGTCAATATATGCATTTACTATAATTACTTTCTTTTTGGCCTTAGAAATGTTTGGCTGCAAATGCTGCGTAATCATTTTCTCTGTCTCCCGGTAAACTCATGTCTCTCCTTAAGACATTTGGTATTTGCTTAATTGGTGGTTGTGTTCCACTGGTTTAGAGGGTGCAAGTGTAGTTTGGCACTTTATTGTGCTTTATGTAACTGTGCTGGTTCTAGTTAGTGGCTGCATGCTTATCATGCTTCCTGTGGTTGCATGCTTAATATGGCCTCTATAGTTGCCATAACAAATTATCTGAATAGGCAAAATCTAGCAGTCTGCCAAGGTGGCTTCAAATCTAGGATTCCGAATTTGAATCACAGTAACTAGCATTGTGAGCATTCTAAGGAATCAATACCCTTCTACTAATTTAAATACGTGCCTTTAAAGAGACATTACTTTTTGTTAATTGTCATTATATTCTTTATTACTCCATTTCCCTGGAAATGATTGATAATGAGACATTGCCAATTTTATTGGTATATTACCATCTGGCTTTTACTAGTAATTCACGTAGCCATACCACAGTGTGGATTCTTACTTCTCTTTAGTCTATTGCCCGTGGAAGCACTCTTTGTTAGTAAGAAATGAACAATTCTGTACATAGTTTTGTCAGGTACCTGATCTTCAGTCCGAGTTTCACGCAGCAGGAGGATACTCTGCTTCAACTACAGAGGTAAGATGCATGTCTTACTGTTTTGTTTATGTTCTATCAACTCTTATTTTCCTCAAAAAAACTTGCTTTGTTATTTTGATTAGAAGTCTTTTCTTTTCCATTTGGCTTGCTTCAGGTAAGAGACAATGTGTTATAAACTGATTGGCTAAAACTTTGATGACTTTCATTCAAGTAGTGGGAAGCCTATGTTTACACTCTTTTTATTAGAGGTTTTTTGTGGTTAATTTTTATTTGTGTGTCATAAGACGTATTGTCTAATGTATCTTGCTCCTTGAATTCAAGTAGTATTTAGATTTTTTGGGCTTTGCTTGCATCAAGTTTCCAACCTCAATGTTTTAGATGTTAAAATTGCAAGTAGCCATCACTGATTCTCCTTGACGAAGGCCTCACCGTGCCGTAGATGTTTTATGGATGGCACGAAGGAGGAAGATTGAAGGACGAGAATGCAGAAAAAGTGAAAGAGGAGCAAGGGTTTTTTGAAACTATCGTTGCTGATTTTTAGGAGGCATTTAATAGCTATTATAGTGGCTAGTGGAATTGGGGGTGGTGTTATCTAAAATGATGGGATTTTGGAAATTACTGTAAATCACTTCTTTTTAAATCTTAAACCGTAATTACTGTAGGATTGAGAGGCTTCTTTAGAGGATGATGAATAGAAAATTTTAGTTAATTTTAAATTTAACTAATTGTTTTTATGTTTTTTGATAATTATAAGCACAAGTATAACAATATAGTTGAAATGACTAAATTAAGCAAGCATAGAATAAAATGAGAGATAATGAGGACATTAAGGATTTTATAGTGGTTCGGTAAACTCCAGTCTAGTTCATTCCTCGAGATTCCCTTGAGATTTTACTAAACTAAAAATTTACTTGTTGGTTGATCCTATCCTTGTACATCCCATGTCACTTCTCACAACCCGAGAAGTTAAGAACCTTAATGAAAATGGAACTTAATCACTTGAGTGATGAACTCTTGAAACCTATTGTAGAATGAAGTGACAACTCTTTCTTTTCCTTGTTTAGGCTTTTGTAACTTTGAAATGGGATTTTTAGCTCACAAATCACTCTAACTGAAGTAAATATAGCAAGTCTATCATTATGTGTCTGTACCAAGGTAATAGGATCTCTATTTATAGCAGTTTGATGGTACCAAATGTCTTTAACGTCTCTTTAACGATCAGCAATGGATAGTTAAAACGGTAGACTGAAAATTTTTGGATTGTCGTTTTCCCTTGTATTTCCAAACTCACAGTCAATTTGATATACCAAAATATTTTGTTATATCGATCAAAATTCCCTTACTTGGTGTGTCGAAAATCCTCGGAGTGTCAAATCAAGTGACTGTTAAACTCCTGACTATATTTGTAGTTTTCGGTATACTAAAGAATTTTTGTATGTCAAGAATAGCCTAACTTACATTTTAATTGTACATGAATAATTTACACTTTCTTATGAAATAATTTGCTAGTATAGATATAAATTAAACATCAAATCTTCATGAATATCTTCCTTTGACTTCAGCCTAGAGATCAACTTGATTTTGACTTCATGATTCTTCCTTCATGTATCTTTTTTATGAAATCCTCTTTCAAAACATGCTTCACAATATACGAACTAAACATTTCGCAAATAATAATATTAGCATTAATTTTATCATTATCAAAATAAAGTATCTCAAAGTATATTTCCTACGATCACTAGTTTGGGAATGGAAGACTTACATTTGGTTGTTATAGCTTTAGATATTGAATGGTGGGGATTTGGGTCTTACTTGTGTTATTTAGGGCTGGGTCCTATTAGAACAATACTCTCTCTCTCTATATATATATGTATATATTGATTTCCAGTGCAAAAATTACTGAATTGATTCAATTTAGTCCAAAATGCCTCAAAAAAAAGAGAGGGGTTTATATATATACGTAGCTGAAAGAAATAAGAATCTATCTACTCTGAAGAAAGCATGGTTCATTCTTTGGTTATGATCCTTCAGTCAGCAATAGGAAAAACTGACATCAACTTGTGGAGTTTTTGACTTGTCAAAATTTCAAGTGAACACACATTCCTAATTCATCATGCAGATGTAGGTTGAAGATGAAGAAGTTGAGTGGTAAGAGTGGTGAGGGCTTCACTTTTGATAAAGTACCCTTTCTTAGGATTATGAACGCTCCCACTTATTCCGAAGTCTGAATCACACAGTTGCAATGAAGGAGCATGATATCCATAGATTTCATGTCGCTCAATAAAAGATATCTATTGATTTCATATGTTAGATCCTAAGTCATTCGTCTTCAAACTGGTTTCTTTTCAGGAAGTTACAACTAACTCAATATCCACCATTATATAATATATATTTTTTTAAAGCAAAACCATTTCGTAGGTTTCACCTTCACTGAAACATTCTATGCCAACCCAATTACATGTTATAATGCTCAATTGTTTTTGTTGTCCATTCTTCTTTTAGTGCCTCTTCTACGATAGCATGAGCAGTAATAAGATTTGCCAGGTTTCTTTTTGACGTTAGAAGTATTCCAAAATCATCGATACTTGACCATTGGAAAGATAAGATATTTCAGAAGATATTTCCCCTATATGATGCCCTAAATAGATGCTCAAATTTTATTGTTCCCTGGCTGTGAAGTTGCCCCTTTGCTTCTGCTTCTGCAATTGAATATCTACATCTTCATGCCTTCACCTTTTTTTTGCCATAATATTAACAAAGAAAGAAACTTTAATTCACCTTTAGTTTCTCTTCCTGGAGAAATTAAAAAGTTCCAATTTTTGGTATTCAGGTAGACATCCAGAGTTAGTTTTCTCAGTTGCTGGATGTTTTTAAACAATAGTGCAAAACTCCCAAGGATTTGCTTTGTAGAAAATCACTATCTTCATTACTCTTGTTGGTTTGTTTCTCTTTCTTCATTAGAATGGTGTTATTTTTTCATAATATTTTGTTTCTAAAGAAGGTTGAGAAATATATCCTGGATTTTTTTATTTATTGTAGAGCTACCTTTAAGTTAAGCCCAAAATGCATCTTCTCTTAAAGGGCCTACTATGCACCACCACTCCCTTTGCTGGTTTGCAAAAAGGTCCCTTTGTTTTAGTTTTGTAAATCCTATATTTGTTTATTCATAATAATTCTTTATCCAAATTTGTGTCATCACTGCTGAAATACTGGTTTCTACCATCAGAAATCCAAGGAAAAGAAAAGCAATGAACTAAAGTATGATATATGTGGGTGGATAATTCTTGCGGTTGGCATTGTTGTGTGGGTGGGGATGGTAAAGTCTCATGTTCCCCCACCACCTCCAGTATAAAGACAGAACTTTGTCTCCAAGGTACTTGTTAACTTGAGCTTACAGTCATGAGCAATAGCATAAATTACTTAGTCCATTCAGAAATGTTATGTTTCCAGCAAATTACCAGCAATTTTTCTGTTATAATTTGTTTTGGCTTGAAACACTAAATAGATAGGAGTGTATCCATTTGTGACTTGTTTACAGTATGCATTTCTAGAATCATATTCCCATATGTATATGTTTGCACTCTTTTTTGCACTGTTCTATTTTCACTTTGTTTCAGCTTCACTCGAAGGGAAGCTTGCAAAGCCCTTGAATTGTGTGTCTATTTGCAAGGGAACTTAGTATTTGCTCTTAATCTTTTTTTCTCCGTGTAAACATTGATCATGGTCATTGATGGTGGATGAAAGAGCTCAAGTTAGTGAAGTTCTATTATCTTTGATTTCTCTTCCATGCTATGCTCGCATGCCTTGGAATTAGCAGTTGCCTCATCCTGTGCCATTCTCCATTCTATGCATAGGGGTCTACCCACTGTATAAGCATAAATAGTGGGTTTCTTTCTTTTTGAGCAGTAATCAAGAAAATTTTATTGAAAATCATTTTAAAGGAAAATACAAAACAGGAAGAGGCTCATCAAGTAGACAAGCCAAGCAATAAAATAACGAAGTAGTAGTCCACAGGACATGGGCTAAATATGCAGCAGTCCTAGTAGCCAATCACTGATAAAGGCGTCAAACACATCAGACACAACCCCAGTAGGGCACCATTCTATGATGGAGGAAATACTCAGTTGTGGAGATCATGCAAAGCCTAACTCTTTCCTTGAAAGATTTGATAGTTCTGCTCAGTCCATCGAGTCCACTGCACCACATGAGGAAGGGCAGTCCATGCATTCCTCCGCCTCCCTGTCTACCTACCACTCAGACTCCACGGCTCCCAAAAAGTCTCCACTGAACCATCGCTAAAGTGGTTGAAAGTCACCCTCCCGAGTAGGGAGCACCACCACAGATGGACTGTCACATACTTCCATAAGAAGTGATAAAGATCCTCAATAGCCAAACCACATAAAATACATCTACTAGCAAGGTGGAAGCCAAGCTCTGTAATGCTACCTCCATCAATATACCCATAGGAAGGATTTGCTAAGCAAAACACTGAGGACACAATTGTTCAAGATCAGCTTATGACAACAGACAACCTACCGAGCAATGCAACTCAAAAGTCTCCATCCTTGACCCACAACTAGGTATGGGAATCAATAAAACATTTGAGCCCTTATAGGCTGTGCAACACTTCACATTTCTCCTCATTAGTGATAGGAATCAGCTCATAATTGCATAAAGGCGGTGCCCTTTTATATAGATTAAGAAAAATATGAGATTCTGCTCAACACATCATACCCACTTGCATAGCTTTTTTATTCTTTATGGCAGGCATAGACGCCCTGCTTCAAAAAAATAAAAAAAGATAATAAAAAAGCAACCCACGAAACTTCTAATCAACACTTTGTCAGTTGAGTAGTAATGATTGGTAGTTATTTTTGGTCTATTTCATTCTTATACTCTGTGATTGGTTAGTCTAGCATTACATTCCTTTTGCCTACATAGCTATGTTGCTTTAATAATTGTGAAATATGATGTACTGCTGTGGTCCATGATTTGGAATTATAGTTTATTGAATAGCTTACTGGATGATGAAGTCACAAGTAGCTGCTGCATTAAAATTATAACAAGGAATTATGTGTAGAATATCTCTCTGAATGAATTAGATAATTATCCAGGTTCTCCTTCCCATTTGCTGGTGAAGCACTGGTCCTGCTGAATATGGAAGTACAGCTGGGGCCACCATGTTTTATGGGGCTATGCTAAAATTCTCACAGTTTTGGACACTTCATTTACAATTCTGTGGATGAATGGATGCCCACAGTTCGTCATTTCACTTTTTAAGACTGGTTTAACGATAGTTTGGGTTGGTGTTGATGAACCATGTTGAGGTGCTTGTCTATTCTGCCCTCTGTTTGTTTTGACCGTGATTTCCTGCCCTGCAAGTGTCCTTTATAATGTTTTTCTAGGACATATTTCAACATCTGTTTTCTGTACACCATCTGTCCCCCTTCCATCAATGAAACAAAGCTCGTGGTCATTTCGGTTTGTTAGTCCAATAGTTTTGGTGTTTTTTTTTATTTTCATCTGTTCCAGTGCAAATCTTGCTAAGACTGTTCTCGGTCCAGTGTGAATAACTATCAGAGCATCTGCTTTTGCTTAAGTTGGCCTAGGTCTTCAAACTACCTCTTCTGAATGCCAATAGCGGAATGTGCCTTTTCTTGCTTTACTTGTGTCATTACGATGCAGTAATTGAAAACATAGCCAAGTTAATATGGTTGCTTGTTTAATTAAAAAAACTTTCCGCTTTTGTGCTGAAAGCACAAAATCATCTTCCTCCAATCTCTTTGGTTGCACGTGTACATTACATACGGAGAGAATAATAACATACAAGGACTTGCATTGTATCAACCCGTATTTGCCTAGGCGCATAATCTTCCTGAATTAGGGTTTCGCCCATATTCTTTGATATAAACTTGGCACCTAATGCATTCTTTCCCCCATCTTATTTTGCACAATTACAATCACGTTTTTTCCCATGAACAATTGTTCTTGTTCGGTTGTTCCATGACTTGTCTATTCAGATCTAGGGACATGATCTGTCTTTCAATGTCTGTCACTATGTCAGTGATGCACTTCACAAGTTGACGGTTGTCTGAAGCATTGTCTCAAGCGCACTACTTGTTTAAGGTCTCTCTTCTGATGTGTTCTTGGGGGACAGTTGATATGTTGCTTTTGCATTTTCATCACTTTGTAGATTGGTTGTACAAAGTACCAGAACTGTCATGAATGGGAAGGAATGAGGGGTATGAGGTGTATGTCTACTTTGGAACAATTGGGTGGGGTTAAAAGAGTTTAGCACTATTAATTGTCAACTTGCCTACTGGTGGAAAGGTAAGGACGAGGCTTGCATTGGAGACTGCCGGTAAGCATCCTGACCACTGATCAGTGAGCTTCATTGGTATGGTGCCCGTCCTTTCATCGGTGCTGAGATGGTTCCATTTGAAGGAATAGCAGTTCTTTTTTTATGATACTTTCCTCATTTGTAGAGTTATGTAAATGCAGGGTTAAGGGAGAAAAGCCAAACATGACCTCGCAATGGTAGAGTTATTTGAATCCACTTATCCAATCGAGACAGATGTCCCTCTGTATGCCTTTTATCAACTTGGTGGTGGTCAACCAACTCAAGTAGTTGAGTTGGCGAGGAAGTGAATTTCACATCAGTTTTGAGGATAAAACTGTGCTGGAGTTAAGTTGAGGTTCCTCCTCAATTAATGTACTAACTTGTCTCGGGGAAAAAAAATGGTGGTGGTGGTGGCCAATTGATATCATTGATAATCATGCTAAGAATATTGAGAAATGCCATTAATAAAAGCTGAGAGTATTGTTCACTCTTTCTCGAAATCTCTACATGAACGTCTTTTTTCGCGATAATGATGGAGAAGTCAAGTTCCTTTATGGCTTTTGCATCAAGGAAACTATTGGTTTTATATTTAATTATCTGTTGGATGTTAAAGTAAGGGATCCTTTTTCCATGGTAACCTTGTTTTCCAGTTGATTGACGGGTAGTTGGTAACGTTTATACATATATTAGTATATAAATCGATTCTTTGTTCAATTCGGCTAACTATATCTAGAATCAAGAATTGAATTACTAAAAATAGTTCTAAAATTTAATAATCTAATTGAACAATTAAGTACGAAGAAAAAACATTAGTACGAAAAGCATTGACATTCTATTATAGAAGAATATCAAAACATTAGTACGAAAAAAACAAAATAGTATTTGAACAAATTTAAATATATGTAAATTTTTAAATCGTAAAACATTTTTATTAATATCAATCTAATAATCATTACATATAAAAGTATCGAATAAACAGTAATTTGATTTTATATACAATAACGTGATACTATAATAAAACAATCGGTAACAAAATACTAACATAGAAAATCATTTCCTCCACGTTGAACGTAATACATCATTGAAAGACACTTCATCGTAAATCTAAAAACATCACTAAAAAGAATAATGTAACATGAACTTGTTAATCTAAAAAAACACATGGTCGAAACAATTATACGAATTCAGAGAGAATTTCAACGAATGCAAGTGAAATCCACAAAAAAATTAAAACATAAAACAATTCAACATAAAATCTAAAATATATACGGCCTATATGTTAGTTACCTTCAAAATACTACAAATAAGGAAAAAATCATAACAAATAAATGAAATCTATTCAATCCTAAAGTATTCTCATTTATAATATTAGGATCTTTGATATTGCAATATTTTATATATAGAAATATAAAGTATTGTGTGAATGATAGATATTTTCAAATTTAAACATTCAATCTATATTAACTTAACACTACCAATTAACCTTTAAAATTTTAAAATCCCTTGACTTCGTGGCATTACAAATCCACATAATCAAAAATTCGACTTTGAAATGGTAACCTTCCAACTATAACCACGTAATTGCCAATTAACATTTGAAAATTTAAAATCGTTTAATTTTGTGTCATTACAAATCCACATAATTAGTATTTAATAATTGGAAATTTCAAAAATCTCTAATAACGTGTAATTTAAAAGCACGTAACTACCAATCTCATTTTTGAATTTAAACAAAATTATGGATTTGTGCAATTATAAATCCACGTAATTCTAGATTTTGTGCATTACAAATCCATATCATCAATAATTTACATTCCTATTGAGTGAAACAAATATTTTTGCTATTTTATAAAGTAAAAAAAAGGCAAATCATATATAAATTTATGAAATCGTAAAATGATTTTTTGAAACAAAAAGAAGGCTTATACAACGTTGTAGTACTGTTTTGTAAACTGTAACACGAAACTGTATATCTAAAATCATGCTACTGATCTTCAATACATATGCCTCTTACATGATCACTATATAAGAATGTAATAAACAGTAATATGATTTCTACGACAATAATATTTACTATTTTATGGTACTATATGAAAAATAGTATTACAAATTATATGAACAATGTACAACATCTTCTTCAATAAAACTACTTTTTGAATGTTCTCTACAATATAACTTAATAAATTGTAATACAATTTCTAAAATAGTAATAATTATTACTTTGTAGTACTATTTGGAAAACTACATTACTAAATGCAAAATCATCATCATCTTCGATTGATAGATGTTAGTCTTGTTTGTTATCTACAGGAGATAATAATGTAGCAAAGTTTTTTTCCATGACAACGATAGCAACAAACATTAAACAAATATTGCTTTTGGTCTTGATTGGGGTAAGCACTCATAGTTTCCATTTGCCCTTTTGAATATACTAGGAAACAAATCTAACCAGAGCAGTCACGCTCTGGTGACCTCGAACGCTAGCGATGACGGCCAAGCCTTTGTTGAGAAGTCGAGATATACACATAGAGGAGTCTATTGTGTCTAGTTGGCATTTTGATTTTATAAAGCAACATTTCCAACTAGAACAGCCAAAAGTCCATTGACCTCCAGTGCAAAATCTATCGAGCTCAGCTCTACACATACAACATATCTGGAACATAAGTTATTATATTGCGTTGCTGGTGGTATAATTAGATCCATGTCAAAACAAAATTCCGTGAAATCTATTAATATGGAAAAAATGACATCTCCTCACTACTTAAAAAGTGAACTACCAAATTCAAAATACTTAATCTAACATTTTAATTAATTTTTAAAAAAAAACTAAAACCACTATCATCACATTAGTGGTTTTCATAATTACCATTAGATTGTAATCCAACCATCATCTTGCATCTTCTCTCAAAATAGTTAATTTAAGGAAGTATGTAACTAATCTAACTCATATATATTACATCTCCATCTTTCATTTACTATTAGATTAAATGGGTTTAAATCTCTATCATTTATCTACCATTAGTTGATAGCATATTTTCTTATAATTTCTTTTGATAGTGTATTATCACAGGATATTTATCGTTTTTACTTGATTTTGTTTGATTCATCTTCAGCATAATGCATTTGAAAATTAAAATGGATATTCTAAACAATTGAATGGAGATTGGATTGTTGACTTAGTAATTCGTTATTGGTTTACGCATTTCATTTCATTTCATGCAATAGTTGAATGATTCTGCACTATCTATTTATATTTACATTTATTTATATAAATGAATGGCATTCTTGATAAACTAAATTGTATGTTTATAACAAACTAAATTATGATGGCATTCTTGACCATTGTGGACTAATTATAAACCAAGATAATCTTGGTTGAATTATAAATTTATTAAGCTAGAGGTAGCATGCATAATGTTTGACCTTTATGGTTGCAAATGATAATCTTGATTATAATTTTCATTAATTTTTTTTTAATAATATTATTAAATTATGTTTTGATAGATATTTAGATTGAAAATCAAGAACCATACCGAACTGATCAACTTTTGGATGATTTGGTTCAGTTTGGTTCTAATTACATATATGGTTCGGTTCGGTTCTAATATAGTTAGAATTGATATGTACAATTCAGTTCATGGTTTTTGTCGAATTGAGCCAAATAAAATCATGTGCACCTCTAATTCAAACCTAGGTCCTTTGGGGTAAATCCAAGTAATTTTCCAATAATCTATGTTCTAGAACAAAATTAATGTAGGAGAAGAAATTTGTCTGGTCACGGTTGATGTCCAAGTTGCATAGGGCCTTTTTGTAAGATATGTCCATGGCATTAGAACAATAGTATGCTTAGTTCCATTAACTTTGTTGCAAGGATGCATTTGTTGTAATCTTTCTTATGACTCTGTTTGATTTGTAGGAATTGTGATTGTAATCTTAGTTGGAATTTCTAGAATTAGAATTCTAAATCTAAGAAATTAAAAGTTTGATATTTTTTTTTCTTGAAATTAGAAATTTCACTGTTTGATCTGTAGGATTTTCAATTCTTAGAATTTAGTTTATTCTTCAAAATACTTGTGGTGAATTTACCTCTCTCATATGAAGGTGAAGAAATTGGTAGAATTGCTATTCTTATACTTTTTAAAGGAAAACCAAGTTGTAATTCCTCTACTTTTTTAGTCAAATTAATGAAATTCGATCACTATAAGAGAACCAAACACATCATTTAGGAGGAATTTCTCATAAGCTCTTGCATGTTATTATAAAATGTTCTCCTAAGTCTTGCATATTAATCCTTGAGTTTTTTCAATTTAGGTTGGGACACCTGCCCCCTTTTGCTACACATGGGTGCAGTGGACTTAGAAATTCGGCTAGGTGGGCTAACCTAGCCCAAAATGGAACTTGGACCAATCTAGTTCGAATTCGATAGGGCCACGGGTTAGGCTATCGTTGGGAATTTTCTCCTACGGCTTGTGGTTCAACACATCCTAGTTTGGGCTTGAACACTGCCCAACCTAGGCTTGAATTTATGGCTTGGTTTAGGCTCGAAATAAAAATATGTAATTTTAAATATAAATATTAATTTTTAAATTATAATAATTATTTTATAATGTATTTTAACTTTATCAAATACAACATGGACATGCCATTTAAAAATAACTTATTTTTAGTAACAGATGCCCATTATTTTAGAAGAACTTTCTGACTAAAAAATGGACATTTGTTTTTTAGTGATTTTATATATTTTAAAATTTCAGCAACTATAAAATAAAGGTATTAGATCAAGCGGACCTACGTTTCTAGAAATGAACATCCACTTTTAAACATGGACCTCTACTTTTATAACTTATCTCTCATTTTCTCTTCCTTTTAACCCTTCTCTCATTCTCCTTCTCTCCTTTGTTGAAATCAATGAAATCTTTGATTTCTAATGTTTGATTCATTTACTATTCTCTGGAATCATTGTTCCATGCTATAATAAAGTTGTTTCTCTTTTTTATGCAAATTTTGAAATAGGATCAAATTCTGATCATTCTTGGTATATGTTTAATGTCCATATGAAAATTGATGAGGAAGCAATTAATAGAGTTTTAAGAACTACTTTGGATAAATTAGACATAAGATTGACTAAGATGGAAGAATTATAGGATGAAAAAGATGCAGATAAAGTTCTTTATAAATATCTTAATGAAGCGTGTGTTTCTTTGACAATGAATGAATGGACCCAAATAGCTACAATCATAGATAAAATCATTGGATTTAATCTACAACAAAACAAGGGGTCATAGGGATCAATTTACATTAACATTGGTTAAGAAAGTGTACCTAATAGTTACCAAAATAAATGTGAATTGGGTAAAATATATACTTTACTTCATGATTGCATAAAGAACTCACATTTAGTGTGATAACCTTAACACTTATATTTTGAACTATTATTGTATTGATGTTCGAAAAGAATTATTTATGAAACATAATAAATGGTATAACCACTCAAATCTCATCCGAAGTCAATTAATTTCAAAAAGTGGACGTAGATGTAGTGCATCTTCTTTTACTCAAGTTTCTTTATCGCAAATGCAAGAAGAGAGAAAAACAAGAACAGGAATCCAATGAAGAGTATAAAGAAGAAGTACATGTCTAAATGCAACTAGATAACATTGAATGTAAGTGAATAAGCTCGAGAAAGACCTATTCAATTGGATGTTGGAATATAGTCGAGACATGTAACATATATCAACATCAATATTTTATATTATGGATGTACTTGGATCATATATTCTTCCTTCTCCTCCTTAATAGATTTTGTTGAGGGTTTTCTTCATAATTCATTAGTTTTCAAATAATTATGTATTTCATAATCTTTTTAATTGAAATTATGAAGGAATGAATTTTGCTTTTATGGATGTCTTGTTTGTGATTGTGAATGTGATTTGAAATGAATGAATGCTTATGATTAAATCTTTGTAAATCAGTGAATGAATGCAAATGTATGAATGCGAATGTGAATGTAGATGTTTAATAAAGAATTTATTGTATTCTGTAAAATGGATGTCCTCTATAAGAAGCATATGTTTGATTTTGACATAGATTTTACTATGTCAAGAAACAAACGTCCACTTTTAGAAGCGGACGTCTATTTACAACATAGATAGTTTTGTTTCAAAATCGGATGTCTGCTTTCATAAGTGAATGTCCATTTTTTAATACAGATCCTATAGTGTCAAAAGTAGACGGTGTTTTTCGATGTTTTAAAAAAAAAAAATTTAAACTAACTACTACATTAAAAAAATATTTATTAGATTTACTTTTTCTTGTATCTATCACTTTTCATTCATTTCCTCTCCATCCATATAAGTCTTTAAGAACTTTTTAGTTCATTTTTTCATCTTCTTCTTCATCAGTCTTATTTCTCTTTTGATTTTTGATTTTTCTTTAATTTTCGTGATAGATCTGAGATAACATTCGAAATTGATGCGTGTCTTTAGGAAAGATGAATAGGAAGGGTTATATTATTTTGCAGCTATTGCAATCGTATGTTTTGATTTAAACCTTGTATTCCGATGACTCATTTACATAGACATATAAAAATTATGTAGAGTTATAGAAAGCATGCAATTGCAAACGCTACGGGCTATTTCGTCTTCGACTACTCAAAATGCAAACGAAGATGAAGAAGATTAGAGTAATTGGTTATCTTTTAATTACGATGTAATGTTATTTATTTTCTTTTATGTATTATTAATAATTTATGATATTATCGATGCATTTGCGTTATTGAATAACGATTTTTCAATTTTTTCATTAATTTTAAAATTACATAAATTCATCATGGTCAACCCTAAATTGGGTTTGGTGTGGCCCAACGTTGACTTAGTTCAAAATAAATAGGGTTGTGAGTCTTGTTAAGGCCGGGAGATTTCTATTTTTGACATAGTTTGAAATGAATTAGGGTTAGATTAGACTTTGATGAATTCATATGGAACAGGCCTGACTTGGCCTAATTTCCAAGTCTAGGTGTACTCCAGTTTTTGGTGGTATTGGTGGTGTGGTGTTGGGGACCATGGTGGCGGCGAAGGGCTTGCATGATGGTGCCATTGATGTAGTAGTAGTGATATGATGATACATTGGCAGTGGTGGTTGTGGACTCCATAGCTGTTTGCAGTGGTGTTAGTTTGGCCACAATGGTAACGTGAACCTTGAGTTTTTCTTGGTGGCGGTGATAGTGAGGTGGTGGATTTGTCGACGCCGACAACAAACTTGTGAGATGATGGTGGTGTGGTGTGAGTGATGATAGTGGCGGTGGTGTGACGAAGATGCAATAAATTAGTAAATCCACAGCAGATGAGTTGGCTCAAAGTTTGTTAAGTGACTTTTCGATAACGGATGGGAACGACACAGGGGTATAGAAGAACTAGTCCATATTCTTCGAGGGGATTGAAGTGAACACCTACAGTGGGAAGAGCCAAGTTGATTTTAAGATTAGATCTTTCCAAAAATCAAGATACCTGAAAAATATCAGAACAGGCAGACAACTGAAGCAGATGCATGATGCGTAGTATCCATTGGTATGGTGGGAGAGATGAAGAAATTAAAAATGCAATCGATCGATTAAAAAAAAAAACTGTACGAAGCGCCATTCCGTTTGACGTGGATTCCTAAAGAACACCATCCAGGACCAACGTGCAAGAATTATACTTCATCCATAAATCTTGAATTCAGCTCGTGGAGGTGGACTTTATCGTATTAGAAGAGAAGCCCCACACATGATGGGAAACAATAATATTGGCTTCACGTACCAAACAAATTAGATTACTATTGAAAGAAGAGAAGAGAAAAAAACTTCGTAATACCTGGAGCTATATAGAGAGAGAGAGAGAAAGAGAGAGAGAGAGTACAGGGGAAGGTGGGAGAAGACATAAAAGCGTTGAATAAACAAAAGAAACTGTATATGGCTAGTGGATGCATGGTCACACGTGTTGTTGTTTTTTTTGTAAGCGGTATTCTGTTTTTATATAATCCCAAAAGCATAACCTCATGAAGGTAAAGTACTGATAAGATATTAAGTCTGCGTTTGGTACGCTGGAATGCAAATAGACAGGAATGAAATGAACTTTGGAATGTAATGGAATGGAATAATTTTATTCCATTCCAATGTTTGGTACATAAGGAATTGTATAGTGGAATCGATAGATAATTCCTTTCCATTGTTTGGTATATAACAACAGGAATGGAATGGAATACAATATTTGAAAGATTAATATTTACATATTAATCTGAAAAATACCAAAATAACATTTTTTCCATATAAGTAAAATAAA